>NDXB01009660.1:96307-110567 GCA_002631895.1 Agapornis roseicollis
AAAAAAAAAAAAAAAAAAAAAGCAAGCCACATTTTATGATTCCTAAATTGTCTTCGCAAAAGATTACCAGGCTCATGGTGTTGCTCCTCAGTGTTTCAGCCAGTATAATATGGTAAACTTTCCACTTTCCTGGCCCAGAATTACAACTCTATGCAATCATTTATTCTCTAAATTCCAGTTTGATCAAATCTTTATACTGTCCTCCTCTGTTTATAAGAATCAGCTGAGCTTTATGGTGGGCTTTCCCATTTTCTCATTTTCCATCATTTACTTGACATTATCACTTTTTATCCAGGACAGAATGGAAAAAATTTGAGACGAAGGGGAAGCAACACTTGCCATTGATAAGACAGACAGAAACAAACCTATCCATTAATGGAAAAATATAGGTAGTATTCTGAATACTCTTTCATTGATTGTCTTTATCATTTAGCAAGGACTGCTGCATTAGCTAATCAGAACTTGGTGGGTTGTAATAGAGATGTCAGCTGACATGAGATATTGATCTTGATCCAGGTTCTAGATGGGAAAAAAAGCCACATAATGAGAAACTATCAATGTCTGAAGAGCAGGGACATCCTGGATATCCTGACCGATGAGATATTGCATACTTTATGATGTCATGCTCAACAATAAAACAAGGGGTTATTGGTGGGGGAACCATTGCTCAGGGACGGGCTATGTGTTGGTCTGTTGGTGGTACACAACTGTTTTCATTTGCATCACTTGTTTTTGTTGGGTTTTATTTCTCTCTGTTATTTTCCTCTTCATTACAATTATTACTATTATTATTAGTTATTTATTTTATTTCAGCTATTAGCTTTTTTTTTTTTATTTCAATCCATGAATTTTATCACTTTTCTCCTTCCACCCCATCGAGGGGAGTGGTCACGTGACTGCTTNTTTTATTTCTCTCTGTTATTTTCCTCTTCATTACAATTATTACTATTATTATTAGTTATTTATTTTATTTCAGCTATTAGCTTTTTTTTTTTTATGTCAATCCATGAATTTTATCACTTTTCTCCTTCCACCCCACTGAGGGGAGTGAGCAAGTGACTGCATGTGCTTTGTTGCTGCCTGGGGTTAAACAATGACATATATTTAAGCTATGAATTTATTTTTATGATAAGACATACCATTATACTGGTTCTTAAAGAGCCTACTGTGTGTTCTTTCAACAGACTTTCAGATCTTGCCTTCCTCTTTGTTGACTGGATTACCTTTCTTAGCTAACTATCTTGTTGTGGAGAGATTTAATTTTCTTTGTCTAATTTTGGTTTTGCTTGATGGGAAATTTATGGTGTAAATAAACTCCAGGAAAAGAAAAACAAGCTTTTGCCTGTGTGCATGCTCCTGTATATATGTATCTACAAGTCTAAGTTTTTTTGTAAAACATTTTTTCAAATAACATTGTGATGTAAGAAAGTTTGATTAAAACTGTGATGCCCACCTAAAACAACCTGTCCTTCAGACCCTTCAATATTATATATGCCATGCTTGGCTGCTTGCTTCCCTCAAGTCTCCTGTCACAGAACAAATGGAGGTAGATACTTTCTATAAATCAGAGCAAATGTTACCCCTGGGTACAATACTGTGACATTTTACAAAAAGACATCTTTTTTTGCAGAATGTCAGATTCTCAGTGATTTTTTTTTATCTGAGGATTTTACTTTCGCATTCCTTTTCATCTGTCAGGTTGACTATTATATGTTTGATGTATGTTTACCCCCAGCACTGTTTCATTTACTGAAGACAAACCCACATTTACTAATTTTAATAGTGAAAAATCTTAAGTTGATCTACTAATGATGTCCAAAATCACTTACTCATACCCTGACATTGAGAGTATTGAATTTTAACTTATCACAGGTAACTCAATTACAGTTTAAAAGGAAGGACTTCAGAAATTTTTGTAATGATATGGTGAACTCCGTTGAAAATAGCTTTGGCATGTCTTTTATCTGGAGCTCTTGAAGTTTCAATAACTGTGAAAGAATCATGGAATCAAAAGCTGTACAGCAAACTGTTTTCCTTGATGCAAGCTTTAGGCAATATGACTTACTTGACTCCTTATTTCTAAGGTTGCTAAGAACTTCTGGCATGCTTGTAAAAATGGAAATAGTAAGTGCGAAAGGCAGTGTTTTACACAACTTAAGGTACTATCTGTGTTTCTACATAAATACAAAAAATAAATGCAGTGAAAGAAATAAAGTACATTGTTTTGCCTGGAATCCATCATAGAATTATTTTTTAAGCCTTACAGACCAGGTGTTTCCCTTGTTTTTTCCTAGAAAGATATTAGATTTTGGAACATTTTGAGTGAATTCTCAGAGAGCAGTGTGACTAGCAGTGAAAAGTAAAAGTGTGTCTTAGTATGGGTTGGTTTAAAAAATATGAAGAATTAAATAGTAATAGTATTAAATAGTATAACAGTTGCCCTCACACGGGCAATTTCCTTTTTCATAAATTTCACCTGAGTTACCATTTCCCAATACACCATGCTTTCTTGGTGTGACTGATCAATAAACCTTTTAAGCAGAAGAAAGATTTACAAGAGCAACATGCTCATGAAGCTCAGGGAAATTAGTAAGAATGACTGACTACAGCTCTTGAAAATACAGCTGAAATTATCTCACCACAAAGGAAAAGGGTGGGGGGTGGGGGAAGAAGTTTTTTTTTTAGATAAATGCCTACAGCACTTGTGTGTATCAACCAGCTGTATTAGCTGGCTAAATCAAGCAGTTGTATCAGCTGAGTGAATCATCAGCTGTGTTACTGTTTGTCCTTGAATTAACCAAAAGATTATAAATGTCTTCCTGAGTTAGTCAGACCACTATAGTGGATGACATTGTATATACGGCTTAGTGCAACATGGAGCATAGAAACTGAACAATCAACAAAAATACTTGAAGTAGAACAACAAGTTTTAGTTGGTTTAAACACATATATTCTGGTCCAGGTTTTGGGAGTGCCCAGCATCAAGATGGTGATTATATTATAAATGATAATAAGAATCACATTTATATTGTAAGTCAAATGTATATTGCAATTGCTGTAGTCTGCTAAGCATAATTTGTGCTTGTGTTTTGAGAACATTGCTATATTGCTCTGTTAAATCAAAATCCTGTGTAAGATCAAATATCTTCAAGCAAGTAAATCTGTTAAACAATAAACTCTCCATGTGAAGAATGTCTAAAAGAATCAGGCATGAGAGTGTTAAACTCCAACATTTGTTTTGTTACTAACTTGTCTTTGCATATAAAGAAAACCCTGGATTCCCTTTCATTGGAAACACCTTCATAGAACGCTTATCTTCACAGACCATGAAATCTCAAGCCTCTCCAGTATACTTGTGAAGGTCAGCTGTAATGCAGAAAACCCCACAAAATTTCAAGGAGTCAGAGACAGACCAAGTAAAATAAAACATGGTTATTTAACTTTTTTTACACCACGCAGCAGAAAAGGAAGGACTTCTGGTTCTAGCATTCCTGTTCAGGTGTTTGCTTATATATTTCAGGTAATGGCTGTCTAAAGCATTGTCTTTCTGAGAGGAAAGGATAAGAAAGGTTAGAAACACAACCCCATGACATAAAAATATGAGCATTACCTCTTAAATTAAAAATCTTCACTCTGTTTTCCCAATGAATAACCATAAGGACTCTTTATATATGAGCCAGGTGCTTCAGCTTTTAATAACTTTCTGAGATTTCAAAATGGAATTGTCCTTGAAATGTCTCTTTAGTAAGTCTTCACAGCTTCTTGCTTTCTGTAAATAAGTATAGCAAGTTGTCTATCACTCCTCGGGAGTCATAATGCGGAAACCATGTCCCACGGCAGAGAGAGATTTTCTAATACATAATGTTTGAAAGCCGAGTTCCTTTATTGAATTTAAGTTCTGAATGTTTTGTTTGGGGCATTTTTCCATAATATTAAAGCCCAATAGGTACAAAATAATTTAGGAAAGCAATGCCTCAGTCTTTCTTGAAAATAATTCTATGGCCAGGAATACTCTTGGGGAACAGTTAGAATACACTTAATATTTCGGCCTACAGTAATTTTTTCAGATCTCTTTTACATGGAGTATTGCAAATATACTTCAAATATTTATTTATGCTTTTTTGCTATGTGGTGCATCAGTTTTCTACTCTGAAACTTGCTTTACATATAGCAGTTGTTCCAAGTCCACATGGAACCATCTTGTATTGCCTTCACTGCAGTGTAGAAGTTGAGAAGATCTTTAAATTAGACCCCATGCTTTTCCTTCTTCTTTGTTGCAATTTCTCTTCAAAACAGTATTTCAGCAGTCATTTAATATTCTCAGGAAAACTACAGACTTAACTGTATAAAGTCTAGAAGATATTACAGGGGAATATGAATGTTTTGTTAACTTTTTGACTATGAGAAGTTCCAAAAAATCAAGGACTTTCAGAGATTCTGAAAACTGCGCAGATACAGCATCATCCTTTTGAAGATGTAAAGACTGCTCTGAATAATAGATGAAAGATGAAGGAGTATAATAAAGTTTGAAGTCTTTCATCTCTCAGTTACTAACTCAAAACTAACCTATAACCTTATTGACCTTATTGACCAAAAGAATATGTAAAGTGCTTGTTTAAAATTTATCACTCCTTCAGTCATCTCCTTTCCTAGTCTTACAACATCATCATGCTAATAGTTGTTTCACACTATCAGTCTTTAACAATTATTTTCATTACAATCTTAAAGCAGGCAAAAGAATCTAATACTAAAACCCAAAATGTTATATTAATGCTGATGGCATATGAATAACAGCAACAAAGTAGGATAAAATGTGGTAGTATTTTTCAGACATGAAAGTAAATACTAGAGGAAGATAGCTTTCTTTGAAGAAAATCTATTATTAAAAAAAAGAAACACGAAATGTCTATAATATGTAACTAATGCTGTATGGGGAGTAGGGGGTGGGGGGCAAGTCTCCGAAGTTATTAATTTAGGGTCACTAGACTAGACTATTTATTTCAATTGGAAGTGACCTATGACAATCATCTAGTCCAACTGCCTGGCAACTTCAGAGCTGACCAAAAGCTAAAGAATGTTGTTAAGGGCATTGTCCAAATGCCTTTTAAACATTGACAGTCTTGAGGCATCAACCACCTCTCTAGGAAGCCTGTTCCAATGTTTGACCACACTCTTGGTAAAGAAACACATCTGTTTTGTTATCCATGTTTGATGTGATCTTGAGGAGCTGTTGTCAACTAATAAAATAATGATGTTTTCTGTGACAGGAAGAAATATTCCTTTTTTTGTCCCTGTCAACCCCTGTGCTAGGTTACCAACCAAATAATGTCTCTATAATGCTAGAAAGGAAGTGACAGAACAGCTGTTGAGCATAAAAACACAGGCTTCCCTGTAACATTCAGATAAAACTGTATGATACCATAATACGATATTTTTGCCTGAAAATATTCAGAAGACTCAGCAAAAGAAATAAATATATCACCTTTCCTTTAGGAATTAAAACATCATGTATTTTTAAAAGTAGAAAGAAGAGAGAAATGCTCTGTCTTCTCTAAACATTTGCATTAATATGACATCTTGATAAATCCCAATATGTACTGATATACAGGGCATTAATAAACAAATGAGGGAGAAAACTAACAGAACAGGTAGTATAGAAACTGATTAGCAAGCATACTGCAAAATGTAGCACCAGAGTTAGAATCAAAACAACAGACACATCAACTCTAAGGAGTGTTGTAGAGTAAAATGCACTTAAGCTTCTCAGAGGCCTTAGAAGCACCCTTTTCCTCTAGAACTTCAGTTCCATTTCACTGGAATACATTTAAGTTTTGATTCACAGAATCATTGAATCATAGTATCCTTTCAGTTACTTGTTCCTAATCTGCTACTAATCCGCCTATGCTAAAAGGTTGGACATCTTTTTCAGGGGGCTATTGTTTAGCATTTTCTTTGCCATGGGATATGATTTTTGCTTCTGATTCTACTTTAACTGAAATAAATAATCAGAGTTTGTTTCTAGGTGATTCTGCATCATCGAAGAGTACCAAATATGTGACACAAAATCTGTGACAAAAGAATGAGACTTTTAAGAGTAAGATATTCCAGATGTGTCCCATACCTGCAATTTGCTAAATGCGTAATTAAAATTAGCACTTAGGTATCTAGGCACTGAAGATCATGGATTGACTATTGACTATATATAATTTTTCTGAAGTGTCTGTTACAAAGAAATTCTCTTTAATTTACATTTGGAAAGTTCAAACTATCCATTCCCAAATTTTCTAAATTGTTTTCTAAGTATGTACTCTCAATCATTGCAAATGAGTACGAGTGAACTCCATGTAGTCAGAGGGTTTTTTTGTTGTTTTGTTTTTCACTTGGCAACATTTTGTATTACAAACCCTTGAATTTTTGCTTCAAAAATATAAAAGATAAAGTCAACTATATAATTGCTTTTCTTTAATAGGACAGTCATTTTGATTTTAATGAACCTGACATTGACTATTCCTGAAAAATGGCAGGTGACAGGCAACCTACAATAAAAATGGCTTTATGCAAATGACATTTGACAGTTGCAGCCTTCAGCTACCCTGCTTACTTACAAATACAGCAATAAAACAATACTTTATTTCATATTTTATCTTATCTTAGTTCTAAAACCTCATCTTAAAAGGATTTGGATCAAGGCTAATATTGAACACCAGAAAAGTTCAGTCTAACTGTGAGACCATTTTTGATGCCATAAAACTAGATGATACAGGTGAACACATTAGAAGGGAGAAGAATCTTACAAAGGGACCTTGACAGGCTGGAAAAGTGGACTAACAAGAAATCATGAAGTTTATGAAGGGCCCCTCACTAAAAGAAAGACATAGAGGTGCTACAGCATGTTCAAAGAAGGGCAGTGAAGCTGATGAAGAGTCTAGAGCACAACTCTCATGAGGAGCAGCTGAGGGAACTGGGGTTTTTTAGCCTGGAGAAAAGGAGGCTGAGGAAATACCTTATTGATTGCTACAACTACCTGAAAGCAGGGACAAGGTTTAGTGGAGGACTTAGAAGTACTAGATTAACAATTAGAGTTTTAATGTTAAAGGTCTTTTCCAATCTAAATGAGTCTATAATTCTATCCACATGAGTATTACTAGCAAAACCAAGGACATGATCATCCCACTGTATTTGGAAATACTGGTGGATGACCAAGGCAGGACTTACAGTGTTCTGGTACTGAAAGGGCATCTGCAAATAGAATGGAATCCCTCCTCTCAAAAAGCCACATGGAGAAGACAAAGAACAATGGGTACAAGTTACACTGGGAGAGGTTTCATCTTGATATAAGAAGGACTTCAATACAGCCTGAATACCCATATATTTTTCCTTATTTTATTTCTTTCATTTTTGCTTTTATTTCTAAATGAAAAAAATAAAAATCTATGATGCTTGAAATCATGGAAATCGAATATTTTCCTGTTTATTATTAGTTATTCGATTTTTAACACTCTTTTAATAGATAATAGTTCTTTGATTGTAGTTCTTCACTGAGTTTGATTTTTTGAGAGAAAAGTATCTATTTTCTCTTCCACAGATATTTTCACATTCAACAAAGTGACATTTGTTTTCAGCTGTCATATAAAACACCTGGCATCGTGTAGTTGATGCGTTTTTCATGAACTTTGCTATTGTTACCAAGAAATGATTGATGTGAAAATATGGATAACATTAAATTGATTCAAGTTTAGTACAGGTAGGTCCGTGAACTCAGCTCTTTTAGATATTAATGACCACCCATCCAGATTTTAGTCATTACTGCAGTAGATCTACGCATTCTTATCGATGCAAAATTAAAAGATAGAGCCATACATGTTGTATATCCAGAGGATAAAATTTCCTTTCTCTAATTAAAAACATATTGATCTTTTTTTTTTTTACCATTAATTTCAGAATTGATGATTAACTGCTACTTTAGACTGTTTCATATGCTTTCAGAAACAGTAACAGGATGCTTTCTTTGATTTTATCCTGTTGCGTGTTTCCTGTAGAACTAAAGTATATTTTTGGCAACAGAGCACTTTCTGTCTTAGTAAGCATCCCTGTGGGAAAACCAAAATCAAACAAACAAACAAACTCAAATCAAAATTCATGCCTTCCCTCTGGTCTTTGAGGTACCTTATCTTTGTGTGCGTAGCTGAAATGAGAGCTTAAATACGTAACAAGTAGACAATGCCAAGGACTCAGGCAAATAATGAGATCAATCATGATGATCGTACAACAGTCCCACTTCCCTGGGCACTTCCCTTAAACTGTAAAGGAGGAATGGCTTGATGTTATTCATTTATTCTTAGGAGCCAAACACCTACCTAGGTGCTTGCACACTCCTCCCCTATCAGTGGGACAGGAAAGAAAACGGGAAGAAGAGGGCCACCAAATTGGTGAGACAGGATTTCCCCCTAGCGAAGCCATGCTGGCTGCCACCAAGTACCTTGTTGTTTTTCATGTGCCTTAGCATACTTTCCAGGAGAATCTGCTCCAAGATTTTGGCAGGCACAGAGGTGAGACTGACTGGTCTTTAATACAAGCAACTTAACATATACACCAAATGTAGACAGGTAAGTAGATGGCTAGGTGTCAACATACAGAGATACAGAATACTGTTATGAGTGGCTGCTGTGGGTGTGATATATATTAAAAAAATATCTATGTTTAGTCTATTTACAGTACATTTAAACCAGAAATACTGCTTGCTCTCTCTTCTTCCATCTTCCCCCCTCTTGCACCTTGTTCCTTGTGAGAAGGTAATCTGCGTGCATACCCTTTGCCTCTGATGACCTTTGTTTGAGAGGGTCCTCACAGAGTCTTTTAGCATCTGCCATTAGAAAACTCCTTTACCTGAGAAAGCTTTACAACTTCCTGAGCGCTGTTCAGGAAGATCTCTTGGATGGATCTTATGTCATCCTTTTGTTTGCTCATGGAGTCAACTACCTATTATGACCAATTGCCCTTTGGTGTCCTCTGAATCCCAGAGATTAAGTTGTTTACAATGAAACTCATTATTTTTTTTTCCTTATCTAGGAGAAAGTCTGTATCTTAATTGAATATTATTTCTGTTTTATTTTCACATCCCTAGACATGGCTATTTCAAGAAAATTGTTATAGAATATAGAAAGACATTGGTCTGTGTTTTTGATCTTCAGTGAGCATGTAAATATTTGCAATTTGCATGTGTGCATATATGTAAAAACATAATAAAAACAAAAAAGAAAGCACAGTGGCTTTTTGAGACAAGTTATGAAGTACTGAAGAAATAAAATTACAATGAGATTAACTTACTGTCTTTTATGAAGCAGATGGTTGAGACAAACAAGAAACAAATGAAAAAAGAGACTACTGTTTAAACTGTCCCTTAGTTTAAAAGGCTTATTTATTCTACACTAAAAAACTTTGTTTTGCTTTTAGTTCACAGACATCAAACAACAAATCTGGTAATAGTTTACAGTGCAGAAAGTATCTGTGCTTCATTTTCTATAGTATTAAGCATACACTTTCTAAGTCTATACATAATGTGTCATATGGAGGTTTAACCTGAATTTTCCAAATATATACATGGATCTTTAGCTGGCTTTTCAGCTTCAGCTGTTGATTTCTAAGATATACAACCCATGTCATGCAGACATTTATTTAATGATAGTTATAGGCCATATAAATTCAGATAAAGCTGTTGCATTTACTTAACCTGTAGAATTGGACATAAATAAATTTATCTGGTAGTATATTTATTAATTTAGAATATTCACCAGATTTTTCTTCAAAGAACAAACGAATGTTACAGAGAGTTCAATCTGTACAATCTGAAGTGGAAAAATACAAAGAACTGCTCTTTAAGAGAAGTTACATGAATTCAATAAAAAAAAATTGCTTCAAAAATGTTTTTCTTCCACTTTAGAGAAGTCTAGGATATCCATATAACATTTCAACACTGACACTGTTGTAACACTACCACTGAAAGAATGATGCATATAAAAGCAAAAGTGAAACTCCAAATATAGTTGAAGGCTGTGAAATAAAATTATAGTATTGTTTTCATTATCATTATTGTTTTCATTAACGTATTTTTACTATATGATAAAATCTAGTAAATATGAAGACATATATACTTTAATAATTATATATACTTTCTAATAGATATACTTACTATATTAAGTAAATTATCTAATATATTATATAAAATATAATAAAATGAAGAATATGGTTGAATATTTTTCATTTGACAAGTTTGGAAGCTGAATTTCAGAGATCAGTTTAACACCATATCAAAAAGGCATACAGATATCTTAGACTTTGAATAATTTAGTATCCCAGTGTACAGATACTTGCAAATGACTCACA
Source organism: Agapornis roseicollis (assembly GCA_002631895.1). Lineage (NCBI taxonomy): Eukaryota > Metazoa > Chordata > Aves > Psittaciformes > Psittacidae > Agapornis > Agapornis roseicollis. The sequence continues at coordinate 106,691 of NDXB01009660.1, forward strand.
GCAAATGAAACAATGAATGAAAAGTAGGTATCCATTAAACTTTTAGTTACGACTCAAATGTTTGTATAACATTTTATTGGGTAAATAATATTGTTGTCATCCAGCACATGAATACTAGAGATAACTTACTACATTAAGTGGATCACAGTATTGTTGTCCCAAATCTGAGTTCTTTCACCTGATGTACAAAAAAACAACAGGCAGGGCTGAGATATTTATTTACTTCATGTCTTCAGAATGAGTGCTAGGTGATAATTCCACAAACCTAGCGCACCAATGTTTCTCAAACCACAATTATTTATACACCAAACATTAACATATCCAATCTTCTAGTATATATATATTGTTATTAGCTTACATGTTTAAAACTTACTCGCTTAACATATAGATTAATACACATGCTCACTACAGTTTTTAAGATCTTTACTTAATCTCGTGAGGACGTGGTATACCCGGGGTAAGAGACCTATGAATGTAATCTCCTCCTGACAGAATTATCTTTCCCCTAGTTTCATCTGGTTTTGGCAGCTCTAAACAGTACTTCATGGATTATTGCCCTAACAAAACATTATTCTCTTCTATGTTTTAAAAAACTGGAAAGTTTATGTCCTAGTAAGAAGTTGTTGTGGTTTTTTTTGTTTTTGTTTTTGTTTTTTTTTTTTTTTTGAAANTGCATAACGTTATACTTGTAGACAAAAAATACTGCAAACGGTCAGTAGAGGAGGTTCAGCTCAAGTGATCAATACTGGGGACCTGCCATAAATACCCAGAGGATGCTTCTTGACACATAAGATGGCATATAAGCAGATTATTATTTTTTTTTTTTTGAAAGAGGTTACCAAAGTAGTTCTATTACAATGGTAATAAATGCAAATATTCATATAATGACACATTGCAAGGCAAGTCAGAACAGTTAACCCAGAAAACATGCTACAGCAAGCTTGAGTTGCATACCAATATTTTCTGAAAAGTTTTAAAAAGGCGATTTTGTCCCGTGCTTTTTAACAATGAATTAAGAAAGAGAATATGATGACTATTCTACATAATTTATCATATTTTTGCATAAGAAATGCTTCCTCAGTTTAGTGTAGATAAAGGTGTATTTTTTTAGAATCTATGGAATTAGATTAGTTTTCATGGGTATTTCATTTTAAGAAATATGCCATACAATTATATGAATAACAGAGGTACTCTTGTAACTGCATATGAAGGCTAGTATCAATGCCTTTTCACAAATTCATTAATTCTGTCCCACTGCATGTGTCTTTCCATGTATTTATTCTTCTGTGATTTAGAGCTGACTAATAATACCTACCAGAAATCGAAAAGAAATTTTAATGCTAAGGAATACTTTTAAAGTTGTTGTAACAGCAAGACTGAGAGAATGCATATTTGCATTTGATGTGTCCAAAAAAATCTCCATCTTTTTTAGATGCTCACCTAGACTGTGAGATCAAAAGTGTATAAGCCTGTGGTTCCAAAGTTCATAATCACTGTATGTAGGTGAAATAAATTATTCACTATCTTCAACAAGAATGTATTTCATAAATGGTTGATATCAATCTACTGATAAACTCATTTAAGCAAGCTTCTCAAAACAGCCCTTAAAAAAATAAATCATGCTACAAGATATTTTCAGTAGTTCTTTGCCAAAAGTGGTCTTTTTAATTGCATGAAGAATAGATTATCTGTTCAAAATTATACATTTTATTGTCAAATAGATTAGCATAATATATTATATGAGTATTCTTTTCATCCCTAAGCACCCTGTCTATGCACTGAAGAATATGTTGAACATTAATCTTCAAAACATATCATATTTGGTGACAAAAGGAGATTTTACAGAATTTTTTTATTTATATCTGTTGATTCACAGTATCTATTTGTCAGAAAGCAAATACAGAATTCTTCCAAGAGAAACAGTGTAAATATATCAGGTATAAATGTATCAATCTAATAGTGGTACTGATGTTAACCTTCAACACGCATAGAAGGAAAATACTTTTAATGACAAGTTTAGACAAAATACCAGACACCTGGAGAAGATTTCAGATTTTTTCTTTCATTTCTGATGTTCAGAGGTTTTCAGAGGTGACTGTAGAATATTTATCAAACAACATACTTATTGATGTAAGGGTGAGGTAAGCTAGATTATTGATTTTATCTATTATTTAGCATCCTTGAAGATCTAGATGAAAAAGTTTAGTTCAATATATAAAAATAATGAAGCTGCAAAGTGCAAAATAATGTGCTTAATGAAAGACTTGAAAAAAAAAAATTCCAGATTTATAGTGCTCATCAGTAGGATTATTTGGAGGAATATATTGCATGGGGGTCATTGCTTAAGGATTCTTGCAGCTCCTGAGTTATATCTCCTTTTTGGAAGCTATGGAATTTATGAAGTATCTAATAGGAATATTTTAAACTTTATTCGAATATATATCTTTTAAGAAACCAGCACAGCTGTTCTTCGAATTCATTTTCCAAGGTTGTCTGTCATTCCAGTTGCCCTCTCTACAACACTAATAGCTCCCAAATGAGTACAGTCTTTCAAATTGTACATGCTGACTTTCACTGTGGGTTAGATTTATGATGGAAATTCAGGAAAAAAGACAATGGAACTTGTTCCTTAAGTAGGCAAGGCTTTGCTGTTGCAACACTGGAAGCTGAGTAAATGATTTTGTGACATATATTCATATTTTCCAACTAAAAAAAAAAAAAATAGCATGCGTCATTATGTCTGTATATGCACAGAGGTGAAGGAGGGAAAAGGAGACCAGGGAAATTATTGTAAGGCTGTAATGTCTTTCATATAGATAGGAAAATATATTAATATAATTCAGAAAATAAGACTAGAATGTTGTAGGAAGGATACTGAGGAGGAAAAAGCAAAGAAAATGCTTGCTATTGTTTTGCAGATTTAATGGGGCAATGTATCAGAAAAATTGAGGAAGTTACTCTAGGTATTGTAAGAACTGTTAAAAGGAAATGAACCTGCTCTCTTAATTTTCACCCTGAAATATCAGTATTTTTAAAATGTGATATTTCCTGTATTTTGTCTCATAGGAGACTTGCACTGGAATGATCTCCTACAATTAACAAACAAAAAGCATATTTTGATTTCAGGAAGGAGCAAAGAAACTCCAAAGTGTTTCAGGTAAATCATTTAGTACCGATCCCCTGCTTAATTCCATGCAACTACCATAGTAGGCATCTCCTAGCAGGGGCAAACTTTCAGCTTTCTTGTAGACTGCTCTGTCAACCATATAGGTGCTTTCAAGTCTGTACAGATTAGGTTTGCCTACATTTCCTTAATGACATTGCACATGAAGAACTATATAGCTGATTTTACCCTCAGGTTATGAATGCGGCTTTTGCTTTTGATATTGAAACTGATAGAGAAATATGCTAGAAGGATGATAACCTAAACAAAGCAAACCCCCAAATGGCAGCTTTAAAGTAGTAAAATTAAACCTCTTTTTACTGTGTGGCATTATGGTTTATGTTGAAATAGACCTGTGAGGCAGAAAATAATGTTTTCTGTATAAGATGGAAATTGCAGTCTCCCATGATTGTATAAAGACTGAAGACTTTTATCCTACTCTATCTTTCTTGTAAGACAGCACATCAAAGTGCTTGCCAAGAAAAGGATTCTTATATATATCATTGGCAGAAGACTATGGTTTCTTATGATGTGGTTATATGCCCTGCAGTACAGATTTGGGGTTTTCAGTGAAAAGCTCTGTGATAATCTTAAGATACAGACAGTTTCCACAAAAAACAGTACATTGGATTACTGGAGACAACCTTTTTTATTATTCAGGTCTACAACTATTCTTTTTTTTTTTTTTTTTTTTTTTTTTTTCCCCCTCGGGAA
>NDXB01009660.1:110655-124301 GCA_002631895.1 Agapornis roseicollis
TTTTTTTTTTTTTTTTTTCTTTTTTCTACCCCTCGGGAAGCAGGAGAAAGGATGAGGAGAACCAGAACAGACTAGTGCCCAGATAGCATTGATCAAAAATGAATAAAAAGCAGCTCTATCTAAAAGTCCAGAAACTGCTCGACCTCTTGCTACCTTGTATTTCCAGAAAGAAATGACTGCACACATTTGCTGTCTAATTCCAGCAGTCTTTATAAAAGAATGAAGAACTGCTTGCTTTTTCTGTTAACGTGACGTCTTTTGCTTCCTTACTTTTTCCACTGCCTAAATCCATAGGAGGAAGGTTTTTTTAATACCTTTATTCACAAATGTTCTGATTCCTTCTGCTTCCTTATATTTAGCATTCAGACTTCACCAATTTCTTTTTACTTACCTATATATACATTAACCCACAATAGCAACAGCCACAGGAGAGTGGGTTGGTGGGCACTGACTCTAAACTGTCAAAGTTGTAGTGCCCTCCTGAGAGAGACCTGACTGGCCCCTGATATAGCTATGGTGATAGAGGTCACAGGGGAGAGAAGTAAGGAGTGGGGGACTTAATAACTCATTGGGATCTACAACTTACCAGTTAATAAAGAAAAATAGGCATCTCCAGAGGATAATTCAGCTCAATATGTATTTGCTCTACAGGTTGCTCCAGCTTATCAGTAGACATGATGTTTAAGCTGCAAACATCTGAAGTATTCTATGATCTTGGCATAAATGGCTTCAGAAAGTTACACCATAAATGGCTTCAGAAAGTTACACCTCTTCAAAGTATTACTTAGACTCTTGCCATGGTCAAGGTACCTAGTGTCTCAAAAATACCTTCCTAGGAGAAATGTCATGATAACACTTGAATCACATCTGTCTTTTCACTACTAGACAGCTGATAGATTTTTTTGTTTATTTTGTTTTGTTTTAGTTTGGGGCATTTTTTGTAAATTTTTTAAATTTGAAAACAGTCATCACGTACAGGGTAATGGAATCCATGTTAATTTTCATTTTGGGTCAGTGAAGATGGCTACAGAAGTGAGAAAAGGAATACAAGCATGTCTAAAACATCAAAATGAAACTGTTTCAGAAAAAAGAACACTCAAACTCAAGGAAACCTCAGCCAACCACTCAAGCCTATATCTATGTCTGAATGCTGGAGTTAGAAGAGCTTTGTATGTTCCACGTCTGAAACAACCTCAGACCAGAAGTCAAACAACCTGACCAGAAGTCAAAGTGAGACCTGGACAAATTTAGGGCCTTGGCTTGCTCTTGTAGGGTTGCAGGGCCAGCAGCAGGACAGTTTGGGAAGCAAATCTAGCTCCTTTACAGTATAATAGCTTCTGAGAAGTGCATGAGAATAGGTACTGTGGCACCTGTCTCCATTTCTGTCTACTTATGATTTTGTTTATCAAAATCAAGCTGCTTCAGCTTACAGATAACAAAACTCACACAAAGTAAAAGCATAGGAAAAAGACATCAGAACAATTCTAAAACATCATTATAAAATGTTAATGTGAGAATTCATATTGGAGTACGTCAGTCTGATTATCATGAGGTTATCTATTTCTCTCCTAGGCAAAGCAAAGTCAGCAAAACAGTAAAAAGAAAAAAAAATTGCACCTGACAGTCAGCTTAACCATCCTTATCCCTGTGCAGCAAGGGACCAAAAAAAGTGATGGCAGCTAGAATCTCTTTCCTAAAACTGACAGCCTGCACATTTTTTTGACAGAAGTTGAGGCAGACTCTCAGCCTCAGTGATGGAAAGGAAACTGGTTCACGTCTGCAAATAGTCTTGAAAAGGTATCTGTGGACTTGACTTCTGTGGAGCTAGAAATTAGGAAGGCTCCAATACGCACATTTCATTGCCTTCGAGAAGCTCTGAGAATAAGCAACTGCCCTGGGAATGGATACAATATGAACACTAAAGGTATTGCAGAAGGGAAATGAAATGGGGTCTAGATTCTTAATGAAATGCAATTCCAGTACTATTTAAGCTCTAGTTTTAGCCCTTCCAGCAGACTTCAGGCACCTGAAATTCAGGGAACTGAGATCTTGTCCTGTTTTTAGTTTAATTATTTTAAAAAACATGCAATAAGGTAGCACATTTAACCTACACTGAGTTTACAAAATGAGCCTAGTATTATGATATACTTACTATTTTCTTCAACTGTTATCAAAAGAATTGGACCATGAAACCAAGGTGATAAAATATAATAGTTGAACTAAAGAAACAACTGCAACATCAAATGAAGCATCTAAGTCATTTTGTCAGCTCTCATTTCACCTTTTTTTCACAGTTGGATTTTTAATAGACTGAGAGATGCACTAATGTGCTGTGCTTTCAGCCAAAGAACATATCAGTGCTGGCATAGATCTCATGACCCTGAAAAGTTCAGATATGTATCTCACACTCAGATCTGAATCTCTTTTCTCCCTTTGCCCTTTTAAGTTAACTAGTCAACTTGATTATTTTTTTTATCATTGACATATTGCTTTTTTTTCTATTTGTTTTAATCCTCAGTGATAAAAAAAAAAAAATATGGTTTAAAACCAAAATGAAAATTAAGCTCACTTCATTTTTGAAGGTTCACTAATTCACAGACATGAATGTTTAACCTAAGGAATTTATTTCAATTCTACAAATTTTGCATGCTTACCTACATGAATAGGTTTATTAGCATGATTTGGATTGTTAATGTGTCTAAAGTTAAACATTTATTTGTAAAGTAGGATCTTTCTTACACTAATAGCACAGTAAAGATCACAGTGCACATGCAGGTACACTGGAGTGAAAAATTGAGCTGCAGTAAGCTAATACCCTAGGAATACCTATCTCTCCCTATGGATATTTTTTGTATAGCTATGTCACATTTATTCCTGTATCTCTTTGGGGGTCAGATAAAGATAATTTCTTCAGATACTCTAAAAAGCCTTAGAAATTTCGTGTCTGGTATACAAATGCAACCTGGTAAGCTGTGAAGTGATCACAGAACAAGAGAGAAAACCTGAAAAACTATTTCTGAACAGTAAAATAATCTTTTTGAATAAGCAGAGCATTTCACATCTATAAAACTAAAGAAATTACTGTTATTTTTCTTCTTCTCTCCATATTGGGATTTTTTTTTTTTTAATGTAAAAAGGAAAATATGTACTAATTCTTTTAAAAATAATTTAGATAGAGAGATATAAAATTTTACAAGCCTGAGGGACCTGAGGCTAAAACCTTTATCTTCCCTTGTGAAGTTATATGTAATTACATTAATACACTATAAAATATTACCAGGCTTGTACCTCATACCTGATATTTCTATATTTGATTGTTTAGGATCTGACACTCTTAAAAATTTGCATTTGTTTGTTTTTCTTTAAGAAAAGAGACTTTATGATAATATATTTGATTATATATGCCTGCAAACATCTGCTTGTTTTTTGTTTTGGGTTGGGTTTTATAGTTAGTAAAAGACTTTCAAAATATAATTAATTGACTTGTACCTGAGACTGATCCAACCCACACATTTGCATACACAGGCTCCTTTTCTGTAGAAATTAGAGTGCAAATCTTGACGCATTCATGCCTCACTTCAAATCTGAAGCAACTATGAATTTAATGTGGAGAGATGAGAACTGAACTTGGCTCTGTGAGTTAGGGAATAAATTTATTCAAACAGGAAAAGGCCTTAAGAGATTGGGTAAACCCATATAATACTTTTTGTGAGAACAGAAAAAACCTGAAAATGTACCACTGACAACTCACACTTGGAATAGTATTTCTTCAGTGTTGTCAAGGAACAATTATTATTTTCTGTATGACCACAATCACAACTCCACTGTGAACAGCACACACAGACCCATGGAGAGTCCAGAACCTTGGACTAAAAGATTATAAAATAATTAAGGACAAACATTAAGAAAATGAAAATTAAGACTAGTGTCAGATCCAGAAACTTCTTTTAGGATACATTCCTAAGAGAAACTGGAGGGCAACTTTCATCTTTAATTAATCTAGGAATAGACACAAGGCTTTTGCTTCATTGCCTCTGATGATGGTGTAGCAACCTTGCTTGTTGTTTATGATATTTTTAAGGTTAACACTAAAAAATATTTTCTGTTAGATCTTTCTCAGAGCAAGGTATTTTATGTATTGCTGAATTCCCTTAACTTAAATCTATGCATGCAACCATCTAAATTAAGTTTTAATATAGACTTTGTAATTAGCCATTTAAAGTAAGAATAGAAGAAATTGCCTCTTTGCCTTACAGAACTGTAAATAGTACTGAGATTGGTTTAATAAGCCAGCTAGACCCATGCAGACACCATTCCTACAGGAATGTTCTACATAGGTACTGTTTTCTGTGTATTTTCCCCAAGACAAAGACTTGATGGGAAAGGAGAAGTTGAAACTTTTTCTACTGTGTTGCTGTGTCAGAAACTGAGTAGACTGGATTCTTTTCATGTACTTAGGTTTTTGTGTTGCTGTCCTTACTAACCCTAGATTATGGTGGGTGAAAGAAAATCACAAATGAGCATGAATTCAGTTATATGTTTACAGTTCATATGCTGTCTCACATTCAGTTACAATTCTTTCATAAATTCATAGTGATTCATATTGTATTTAAAAATTCAGATTTTGACTCGCTTACATAGCACCTTGCATGAATAATAAAACTGGGATTATTTATACAGCAGTGTATCAGTAAGGAATGGTTTCTCTCAGAGTACACAGAATTGTAGTCAGTTTTAACCTGTTATAGAATGTCTCTCTAACTGGGGAGTAATGGACAATCTTTCTTAAACAGTAATTACTTCCCCTTCAGCAATCAGAACAAATGCACACAGACTACTACATGTAAAACACAGACTACTCAGAGAAGTTAAGCACACATTGTTCTGACTTCCAGCTGGCCATGAATTGTTTGTAATTAGCAAAACACCCAAGGTTCTTTTTCATAATCACAGATTTGGCTTCCAGCTTCCATTAATGCTTTGAAAAAAAAACCAGACACTGCAACATAACAAAATCTCGCTTATGTAAAATTTTGGACCTGCAGAAATACAGTTGTTTATATATAGCTTTTATGATTTGAAGTTTCCATAATGTTGTGGTTTAAACCCAGCCACACAGCTCATTCACTCACTCAACCCCCCACTTTCTTGCCCTCCCCCTGCTCACAGAGGGATGGGGAAGAGAACCAAAACAGTGCAACTCCCACAGGTTGAGATAAGAACAGTTTAGTAACTAAAATATAACACAAACCACTACTGCTGCCACCAATAATAATAATGATAAAGGAAATAACAAGGGAAGAGAATAAAGTACCTCACCACCCACCGACAGATAACTCACCCCACCCTGTCACCGAGCAATACCTCATCCAACCCTCCAGAGAACCCTATCCCTTCCGGGTAAATCCCAGTTACATCCTGGGCATGACGTACTATGGTATGGAATACCTCTTTGGTCAGTTTGGATCAGGCATCCTGTTGCTGCTTCTTCCCGGCCTCCCCTCCTCCCTGGCAGAGCATGAGACTCACAAAATCATTGGTCAGAGTAAACATCAGTTTTATAAGCTCTGTTCCCAAGCTGCAAGTCAAAACACAATGCTGCACCAGCTACTAAGAAGGGGAAAAATTGACTGCTGCTGCTAAACCCAGGACACATAACTATTCAGTTCAGCTTTTCTTCTGGTTGCTGCTTCAAGCCATTTTTGTTCTGTCTGGAACACACTGCATATGCTCTGGTAATGATGATATCTACTAAAACCATTGTACTAGCCATCACACAGCTGTTACTCACAGATACACACATTTTTGTGGTGGGGCTGCAAGTCATGTAGCTCTTAAATCTGGATATGCCTGCACCTCTGTCTAAGTAAGCACATCAGAAATGCTGAAAGGGATTCTAATCTTGAATACTCATAAGAAAATCAAAGCAATCAAACCACCCTCCATCCCAGGAAAAGAAACAGCTTAAGGACTTTGGAACAAATTTTTAACACAAAGAAAATTAGATGCAGTTAAGATAGACTGTAATACGAAGGGACATGCTAGGAATTTCACTTATGGTGGAATAACATCTCTCTTTTTTTTCTTAAATGAGCAACTTTTAGGATGACTTTTGGGGTATCACAATCTTTAATAGGCCTCCATGTGTTCCTAGAATATGGGCTATTCAGTTGCTCTTGGGGAGTTCGCTGTTTTTTCTTTCTAAATGTTTTTACCTGAATTTGACCAGCCATCAGGAAAGAACCTTCCTTTCTATGACCTGGTGAAGTCTTTTAGTAGAACATACCATAGAAACAGTGGATAAACAAAAAAGGTATATCATTCTTCACAAAACAAAAAGTTTAACCTAAACAACATCATGTTCTTAAAAAGGTTTCTTGAAGACCTACAAATAAATCAAACACGTTATTTCCACTAAATACCAGTACACATGGAAAAAATCCACATAAGAAAACATTTCATTATTATTGTCTCTCACTATTTCTGTTACAATGCATATTCTAAAAATAAACATACAGCTAATAAGAGGCTAGGATACTTTCTTCTGCTTTTAGTGAATTTGGAATTCAGCTGACATATTAAGTTTAGCAAATATTCTGTAATTAAGTGTAATAAATCACTGTTAGTACACTTCTTACCTTAAGGATTTCTAGAAACTATAATAAGTATTATAACAAAAACCTAATCATATTTCTACAGAAGTCAGTTGAGTTTATAACTCATTGGCTGAAAGTCATATATATTATCCATATATGCCTCAATATTATATATTACCTAGATAGGAAACTCTTTTAAGGGGTATTATAAAATCCTGAATTATTTTCATGAACTGTAGTATTTACTTCAAAATAAATTCTAAATTTTTGTCCTATCCTTTTGGAACAAAACAAGAAACACAAGCAATTTTTTTTTGGTAATTACTGCATCTTCCTCATTAGCAATAGTTAGTGGACTTCTCTGTACATTTATATATTGTAATCTAGCTCTGATTTAGAATAATTTTGCTAAACTAAGACATAAATACATCACAGCTCTATTAAGAACTGCTTTCTCCAAAATATGAGTACAATCAACAGACACTACTTTTCCTGTACTTTCACTATAAAAGGTGCCTGGGGTAACTGAACTCATTTTAACCATCTTTGATGTACTGATAGCATTGAATAAGGCAAATTGAGTCATACAGATATCCTGTTAAAAGATATATGAATTATAGTTTCAATCTCTGCTCTTGCATGCACACACATATATGCATACATGCCTATATAAAGATGGATAAAACTAAAATGTGTGGGGTTTGTACTTGAAACAACATTCATAAGATGAAAATACAGTAGTGTTAGAATACAAGTAACAATTTTGCATAAAAAGTAAAAGTATGCATATACTAATACTATAGAAAATTGACATTTTATGGCAGTGTTTTTTGGGGGGGAGGGATTGGGATCAGGTCACTGTGATTAATGACAGTAAGGCTTATTAATGTTGTCAGAGATATTTTGAACTATTGTCCTGGGTTCAGCAGTAGCAGTCATCTTTTTCTTCTTCATAGTAACTGGTGCAGCACTATGTTTTTGACTTTCGGCCTGGGAACAAAACTGATAACAGGAATGTTTTTAGTTACTGCTCAAATGTTTACTCTGACCAAGGACTTTGTGAACCTCATGCTCTGACAGGGAGGACGGGAGGCCGGGAGGAAGCAGAGACAGGACACCTGACCCAAACTGACCAAAGAGGTATTCCATACCATAGCACCTCATGCCCAGGATGTAACTGAGAGTTACCTGGAAGGGCTAGGGCTCTGGGGGAGTTGGAGGAGGTATTCAGTCAGTGCTGAGTTGGGGTGGGGTGTGGTGAGTTATCTGTCAGTGGTTGGTGAGATGCTGTATTCTTTTCCCTTGTTATTTCCTTTATCATTATTATTATTGGTGGTAGCAGCAGTGATTTGTGTTATACCTTAGTTACTAAACTGTTCTTATCTCAACCTGTGGGAGTTGCATTCTTTTGATTCTCCTCCCCATCCCTCTGTGAGCAGGTGGAGGGCAAGAAAGTGGGGGGTTGAGTGAGTGAATGAGCTGCGTGTCTGGGTTTAAATCATGACAACTATTTAAATTAATACNGCAGCAGTGAGTTATACCTTAGTTACTAAACTGTTCTTATCTCAACCTGTGGGAGTGGCATTCTTTTGATTCTCCTCCCCATCCCTCTGTGAGCAGGTGGAGGGCAAGAAAGTGGGGGGTTGAGTGAGTGAATGAGCTGCGTGTCTGGGTTTAAATCATGACAACTATTTAAATTAATACTACTGAGTTCTTATATGCTGCAGTTTGTATGTATACATGTAAATATGTTTGTACTTTTAATTAAGTCTTGCAACAGTTTTAATATCTTAGAAACCTTAGAGAGCCTGTTAATGACAAGAGTCAGCAAGAGTGGGAAAAAAAAAACAAAACAACCCCAAAACCTGCTTTGTTTCATCTCTTACAATGCCCTCAAGGTGTGATGTTATCTAAGAATAATTCAGGCGCTGTTAATTTTAACTGCTTAATTGTTAGATGCAGATTTTTGTCTTCAGCAGTCAAAGAAATTGCTTTGTAAAAAGCTGGACTTTGCAAAGCTAGTGTTTTAGTCCATTTCTTTGCAACCTATATCTAAAGTGAGATACTAATTTATCAAATATTGAACCTATTTTAGAACATACACTAGAAAAAAAGATAATAGGGATATGATAGCATGTTTTCTTACTTCTGTTGAGACTATTGATTCTATTCAGAATTAGAACATAGTAGCCTAATTAAAAATCAACAAATATTCCTGCACGTATGTCTTGATGCAATAGAAATTGGCCTATGTTAATACCTGTGTGCACAGATTAGTTACTACATCAACTTTAACCATGTGAAAGCCGTTGGCCTTTCCTTTATGCCATTTAGAGCATCAAGTTTGAAGTCTAATGTTCTGCTTCGCCCTTTGGAGCTTATCTCTACCCAGTGAGATATGGATAAATCCTACCACTGATTTATGAAAAAACATCTATAAAGCAGGACATGATAGTAAGAAAGTAGTCACATGAGTAGGTCTATCAGCATTTCCATACCATTTTTCCATACCATACCTCTTTCCATACCATTCTGTCCTGGGTTCAGCAGTAGCAGTCATTTTTCTCCATCTTAGTAGATGGTGCAGTGCTGTGGTTTTGACTTTCAGCCTGGGAACAGCGCTGATAACACCGATGTTTTTAGTTGATGCTCAGTAATGTTTCTGAGTCTCATCTTCTGCCAGGGAGGAGGGGAAGCTGGGAGGAAGCAGAGACAGGACACCTGACCCAAACTGACCAAAGAGGTATTCCATACCACAGCATGTCATGCCCACTATATAAACTGGGGGACAAGTTACCCAGAAGGCCGAGATGGCTGCTCGGGTCAGGCTGGGTATCGGTCAGCAGGTGGTGAGCAGTTGTATTCTCTTCTCTTGTTATTTCCTTTATCATTATTATTATTGGTGGTAGCAACAGTGGTTTGTGTTTATACCTTAGTTACTGGACTGTTGTTATCTCAACCTGTGGGAGTTACATTTTTTCGATTCTCCTCCCCATTCGTCTGAGAGCAGGGGGAGGAGAAGGGGAAGAGTGAGCTAGTGGTTGCATGCTTCTGAGTTACTGGCTGGGCTTAAATCATGGCACATTCATGGCTCACATAGCTCATGGGGCATCAAAGTGTAAAGCCACAGTTATGAAATGTGCAAATGATTTGATAATGATTCATCTAAAACTCTTTTATTCTTGTCTTTGGAATTTTGGGGTTTGCTTTTATTTCTGCTGTGATTCATCTTGGAAGAGAACAATTATCCTCCCCATCCCACTGCGAGGGGAGCAGGAATGAGCAAGTGACTGCATGGTACTGCATTTTTGGTTGAGGTTAAACCATGGCAAGTTCCAATACATAACAGAACACTTGTCTGCCTTATGATGAATGCAGTGTCAGAGAGTGTGATAGTCAAGAGACTTTTTTTTTGTGTCTCAAAACAGCTCAAAAGACAGAAGGAACTGATGGAGGCTGAGAGCCTGTCTGTGTGCACAGTGGGTTGTTGCTTGGGCAAATAAAAGAGGGGAGAATAGGGGATGGTGCTCCAGGAAGCCAGAGAATGATTTCTTGTGTGTCCACGCTGAGGCCATGAAGATCAACTGCCTGAAGACAGCAGCATAGATACTGTAGTGTCCATCAGTGCACAATGTTAACTGGGCCTGAGGCTCACCAGATCCCCTGGCACTGCCTGGAACATTCCAGAACAGCTCACAACATAATGCAGCCTTGAAATGAATGGGAGGATCCAAGAGAGCCTGACCCATGTGGAGTGTTACTGTTCACAGTGCTGTCAGTTAGCGACTGGAAGGATTTTACCAAGGGTTAAATCAGTTCAAGGGACTACAGCTGGAAGGACTACAGTTAGCTGCATTGAGAAGACATAGCTAAATCCATGGGGTTGGTGAGCCTATTTCTTTATTGCCTTCTGCTTTTTTTTTTTTTTTTTTTTTTTTTTTTTTTTTTTTTTTTTTTTTTTTTTTTTTTTTTTTTTTTTTTTTTTTTTTTTTTTTTTTTTATTTTTTCTCCTTTTCTCCCTCTACTTTGGATGTTTGGTAAGAATAAGAACTTGACGAGTTTTTGTTCCTTTTGAAAGAGTTATAGGGAAGCTTTCAATGAAATTGTGGCTTTGTTTTTCAACCTCTGGAGAGCCAGTGGTTTCTCCCATGAACTGTGTGGAGTCTGATAGAAGATCTTGAGTATGCCTACCCAGCCCTGGTTGGTTGCTTTGTTGTTTTGTTTTATATTTTCTAGAAAGTAGAGGGAAAAGCCAAACCCCAGTACACATTTAAATTTTTCTTTTTTTTTTTTTTTCACTCTTCATCATTTGTATGCGATAACAACTACCAGTCATTTAGACACACTGTTAATACAGGCATTAGACATTTCCTTAATAGACAAGTTGGTGAATGTTTGCTCCTGAAGTAATGTTTACTCACTGAAGATCATTATCATGATATCAAAGTTCTTTTTAAAGATCAATGTTACAGAAGTACCTACGTGTTATTTAAATCTTAACTTAAAAAAATATCATTGAAAGGGAAATGAACTGCAATGCAACCTATCATGAAGAAAGTTGAGTTCTGATATTACATACTATTTAAAGCAAAAACTAAAATATGGCCAAGTTTTTGTATTTTTACCTCAACAAACTTAACTCTGATAACAGCTTTATGTGAAAGAGGACCGATAAGCTCAAACTTCAGGCAATATCATTTTAAATATTCATTAAATGGTTTTGAATATTCTGAGATGAAACTAAGCACATCCCACTCATAAAGAAAAACCCAGCTAGTTATTTTATTAGAAAGGCAGTGAAATCATTGTGGTTTGTTTTCAGTGATGCATAAATAATTCTTTCCAAATATTACTAAAAGGCAAATTCTCAAGGTCAGATGCCTTCATTCAAATTTTAATTAATATAACTGAAGATGCTAATATGTCTAATAAAAACTCAGCATCTTCTTTTCATTGTCATATTCCTTAGATGCTAATGTGGAGGTCAGGTATGTGGATATAAAGCTTTAATATTTTTAGCTGAAGATGGTTCTATTATGAATTAATTAGTCATCTGAGCCTCTTTGCAGACATAGCACTGGAAAATTTTTAGAGTCTTTGGACCTGCATAAAGTAAAGATAGCAAGGAAGAGATTATTTAAGGACAGTTAAGAGCAGTTCCTGGCTCAGAGGAGACGGTTTGGATGTTATGGTTGATTTTTGGGTTTTAGGAATGTATACATCTTGGGGAAGCATCTAGTGTTACTGATGTCTATAAATACAGTGTTTTGTTCTCTGCCATATATTTCTCTCGGTAAGAGTTGACTTGAAATTTGGTAAAATGGTGACTTGAAATTTGGCAAAATGACAATTTATCCAGAATTTTTACTGACTTTGAAAGTAAACGATCTCTTTGGACCAGTGAAGGTTCAGATCCAGCCCTGGAATGAAGCATTTCATAACAAAATTTTGTGCATTGTCTGTTTTCCTTTTGTGTCTTCACCACCCCTATTACACTATACTTAAAATGTTCTAATTTCCCCAGGTTTTTTTCCCTGAATACGTTACTAAAAATAGCTATTGACACAAAAGTAATTGTTTGATTAAAATCATAACAAAAGGAATTCAGAATGCACATGAACATCATGGTTTAGTGTGGGATGTCCCTGCTAATGGCAGGGGGGTTGGAACTAGATGATCTTAAGGTCCTTTCCAACCCTAACTATTCTATGATTCTATGATCAAAGGAATTTTGTCATTTTGGCTTTGCCCTTCTCAACAAGCAATGCACCAGTGCTTCACAGATGTTTAATGACTATGTTGCCTGACCCATGAAATTGCCTTTTTCTGCTTAAGCGTTTGTTAACAAACATTGATTTATCGTGTCCTCCCTGTACTATATGGGTCAATGGTAATGCACTATAGATTAAATGCTGGGGAGGTGTGTGTCTGGTTTGTTCAATTTTTTTCTCTCTCTTTTTTTTTTTTTTTTTTTTAACATGATGTTTATTATAAATGTATGACATAATAAACATTTTTTCATACTGACAGAAAATGCATAATACATTTTTGATGGAACACCTGGAAATTGAAATATTCTAAGTATCTATGTCCTGGGATCAGCTATAGAAGTAATTTTTCTCCTTAGTAGCTGGTGCAGTGCTGTGGTTTTTGACTTTTAGCCTGGGAACAGCACTGATAACACCAATGTTTTTAGTTGTTATTCAGTAATGTTTAGTCTGACCAAGGACTTTGTCAGTCTCATGCTCTGCAAGGGAGGAGGAAAAGCCGGGAGGAAGCAGAGACAGGATACCTGACCCATTCAACTCAATTCAATTAATTGAGTTGAATTGACCTATTCAACTCAGTTCTTGGGTTGAGTTGAATATCGTTTGGCTGGTGGTGAGAGATTGTATTCTCTCCCCTTGTTATTTCCTTTATAATTATTATTACTGGTGGCAGCAGCAGTGGTTTTGTGTTATACCTTGGTTACTGGACTGTTCTTATCTCAATTGGTGGGAGTTACATTCTTTTAATTCTCCTCCCCATTTGTCTGGGAGCAGGGGGAGGAAGGGGAAAGTGAGCTAGTGGATGCATGGTTCTGGGTTGCCACCTGGGCTTAAGGCATGGCATCCAGTGTAAGTGACCTGAACTAACAAGGTAATTATAGAGATATGTTTCATACTTTCAGAAACTGTAGGTCAGTTTTGTTTACCAAGTTACTGCCTTCATATGATCTGAAAAGTCTTTGAATTTTGTATATTGCACTGTATTCATAGTCTAGGCAGCAAAAATGTTCCTGGACTTTTGTGTTAAATCAATTGAGATGGCAGATGTCAGCAATTTCTGTATCTCTTGATATTATAGGTTCTTTTATTAGCTGAACACTTTAGTCTTACAGTACTCTGCCAGAAACTGAGATTTGCTCTTAATGATGTAATTTTAAGAATATCAGATTTTCCAAGCAGGCCTTTCTTAAAGCTTATCTTGTTTTAGATCCTCTTGGCATTGAGTTATTTGATGTATTCGGTTTTGCTTGGTTTTGGGTTGGGGGGGGGGGGGGTGGTTAGT
>NDXB01009660.1:124464-145208 GCA_002631895.1 Agapornis roseicollis
TTGGGTTTTTTTTAGTACATGAAATAAATAGGTTTTCTTGATGCATAATATTTTTTCCTGCCTGTTTCTTTAGGTCTCTGAAAGTAAGAGAGATCTCAGTGCTATATACAGGTATTGGCATGCTGGTACAGATGTTTTCTTTTCCTGTTGTTCCAGTTCTGAACTTTGCTATTTCAGGTATCCTCTGCCAGGAGCAAATAATAAAATAATAAAAATAAAATAAAAATAAAAATAAAAATGAAAATTAATATCTTGCAACATAAATATACCAGCAATAAGCTTTGTTTTCTAAAAGAACTGTCTGAAAAATGCAGTGACTAAAATGGGAACTCCTTTTTTTTAAAAAAAAAAAATAAAAGCACAATATCATTTAAAAATACAGAAGTCATGTCTAAGATTGATTTTTCACTGTTGTGTGAAAATAAACTTTAAAAATCATATTACGTGCTTCTTCATTTTGCATGGTTGTAAGAAATTACAGTCTTGAAAATTAGAGTAGAACTACAGAAAGAGTGAAGTTATTAGAATATGACAATACAAAAGTGAGATTGAGCTGGCAGGTGGCATATTAGGTTTCAATCTAAAAAACTGAGTACAAAACATAAAAGGAAGATAAGAAAAAATGAAATAAGGAGTTGTTTCTACATAGAAAATATAAGGACATGGAAAGTAAGTATCATGTAAGTCACAAGTCATACAAATATTTTCTATTACTGGATAAGTTTATTGTATTGCAGATAGTTATTTGATTTTGCTTGACTTCATTGGTGATTAAACTAAAAGTGCATTTAGCTGGACACAAGGTTTTTTTGATAAACAATTTACTTCTAAACTTTTAAATAAATTTTATTTTAAGTTATACTGTATAAAATGGAGATCTGTATCAGATCTGACAAGAAAGACTGCTCGGGTGTTGTAACAAGGCGTAGATGTTAAGGTGGGGAGTATCCTAGAATCATAGGTTAATCCAGTCATTTAAATTGGAAAAGACCTTTTAAGATTATTGAGTTCAACCACAAACTTAATACTATGAAGTCCACCATTAAACCATATCCCTGAGTAAGTGCCTCATCTCCAGATCTTCTAAATACTTCCAGGGATTTAACTGCTTTCCTAAGCAACATGTTCCAATACTGAATTTGGACACCTAATCACCAATATTGACCAATTGATACTTGCATTGACCTAAATGCAAGTGTGTTAACTTTGAGCTATATTCTGGTTTTAAATCTAATGTTGTAACCCATCACAACTGTATTTTTTAATGGTCAATAGTGAAAAGAAATATAACTTTGTTTCCAATCCCATGTACCATTGCACTGGTTTTGGATAAGATAGAGCTAACTTTCTTCTTAGCATTTTGTATAGTTTGGATTTGTGATGAAAACAGTAATAATAACACACTGATGCTTTACTTCTTGGTGAGCAGTACTTACACAGTGTTGAGGTCTTTTGTTTCTCACAGTATCCTGCCAGCAAGCAGGCTGAAGGTGTGCAAGAAGCTGGGGGGGAACACAGCTGGGACAGCTGACCCCAACTGACCAAAGGGATATGCCATACCATAACACATTGTGCTCTGCAAAAAAGCTGGGGGAAAGAAGAGAGAGTGTTCTCAGAATTTTGGCATTTATCTTTTCAGCTAACTGTTATGTGGGACAGAGCCCTGCTTTTGTGGAGATGGCGGAACATCTGCCTGACAATGGGCAGTAGTGAATAAATTCCTCCTTTTGCTTTGTTTGCACATGCAGCTTTTTCTTTATCTGTTAAACTTTATCTCAATCCCTGAGTTTTCTCACTTTTTATCTTTGCAATTTTCTTCCCATTCCACTTGGTGAGAGTGAGTGAGCTCCCAAATGGGGCTTAGCATCCAGCTGGGGTTAAATACAGTTTATAATAGCAATGTATTAAGTGTGTTATTTTCATTTTTAATGGGAATTTTCATATTTGATATCTGAAGATTTTCTATTAATATTCCAATTTAAATATTCTAAAGCTCAACATGAAAAATGAATGACTAAATGTGTCATAAGTGTAATAACTCTAGAAATGTGATTAAAGCAAAACTATTTTCTTTCTATTTATTCTTTCTTCAAAACTATTCATGACTTAATATGTAAGGAACCATAACAAAATAATGAGACCTTATTGATTTTAGCCTTCTATGAGTAATTTCAGAGTTCTCTAATAATGCCAGAAAAGTATATGGTATATCTGAAAAGTCTCTTAAGTGCTATTTCTAAGGCAAATATTTTGCATGGTTTTGATCTATTTGTTTCAGTCTTGTAACTCTATTTACTACTTCCAAAACTTTTGGTAAAGGAATATGTGTTGCAGTAAAGCATAAGAATTACCTTTATTTAGTGGTCTGTTTCTATAGATACCAAACTCCAGTGTGTCTGAGGCGTCACTGCTTTTAAAGAAAAACTTTCTGGGACAAGGTTTTGTATCTCTTACATAGAAAGTCCCCATCATCTGAGCAGGCTCAGATGACCACAGGAGAATCTACGACTTTGAGTGGAGTTTGAGTGACTGTTCAGGAATATATTTGTAAAGTCACTGACCTCTGTGGTCAAACCATTTTCAGAATTCTTACACAAAGTGAATGCTTTCATAATGAAAAAGACTTACAAAATGAACTTACTGAATTTTACTTGCAGAAAAAAGGTATTACCATTGCAAAGAGGTAAAATAGTAAATATCATCCTTTCCATGATTTCAGCTTTAATGATATTTCTTAAATTGTAAAATGTATTCATTTGATTAGCATTTTAATTATGTAGTTGTGCTTCTAGATCCCATGTGACTTCTTAGCTCCAAAGTTGCCAGATATGTCTTGAAGGTATTGTCTGGTGAGTTCATTAAGAAAATTAAATTTTTATTGAAAACCTAAGATTAATGGGTTTTCAAATAAATTGGAATTCAAAAGTTGTGTGATCTTCAAGGAGAGAACTATATTAAGGATGTTTCAAAAATTTAAACTATTCATCTCTGCTATATTAAGTGTGGAACATAGTGAGCTTGGAATTCAGTAACTAATGCTAATACTATTATTACTGTTATGATGTTATGACAAATATGTCTAGATAGTCACAGGAGAACATAGCCATGGAGACAAATAGATAGTCTTAGAGAGAACCTGGGTTTAGCAGAGGCAGTAATTTTTTCTTCTTCATAATAACTGGTGCAGCACTGTGTTTTCTAGTTTCAGCCTCGGAACAAAACTGGTAACAGGAATGTTTTTAGTTACTACTCTGACCAAGGACTTTGTGAGCCTCATGCTCTGACAGGGAGGAGGGGAGGCTGGGAGGAAGCAAAGACAGGACACCTGACCTAAGCTGACCAAAGAGGTATTCCATACCATAGCACCTCATGCCCAGGATGTAACTGAGAGTTACCTGGAGATGCTAGGGCTCTGGGGGAGTTGGAGGAGGTATTCGGTTGGTTCTGAGTTGGGGTGGGGTGTCGTGAGTTATCTGTCCATGGTTGGTGAGATGCTGTATTCTTTTCCCTTGTTATTTCCTTTATCATTATTATTCTTGGTGGTAGCAGTAGTGATTTGTGTTATACCTTAGTTACTAAACTGTTCTTATCTCAACCTGTGGGAGTTGCATTCATAGAATCGTAGAATCACAGAATAGTTAGGGTTGGAAAGGACCTTAAGATCATCTACTTCCAACACCCCTGCCGTAACCAGGGACACCTCACACTAAACCATGTCACCCAAGGCTTCATCCAACCTGGCCTTCAACACTGCCAGGGATGGAGCACTCACAACCTCCCTGGGCAACCCATTCCACCATCTCACCACCCTAACAAGAAAGAATTTCTTCCTTATATTCAATCTAAACCTCTCCTGTTTAAGTTTGAACCCATTACCCCTCCTCTGGTCACTACAGTCCCTAATGAAGAGCCCCTCCCCTCCAAGAGTAGGGGGAGGACAAGAAAGGGGGGGTTGAGTGAGTGAACGAGATGCGTGGCTGGGTTTAAACCACAACAGATGTTATTTACATTTATCTTGTGAAAATTATTCTCTAGAGGTGCCTATTTCATTCCCATGTTTTTGGAGGTAGTAGAGTAACTAATTCAGATTGACATACAGGTTATGACTGAGGTGTCTCTATACAGGCAGTTTGTGGCATTTGAGACACCCTCAGATAGCCAAAAAGATCATATAATGATGATAAGTATGGCAAAGGAGATAAGTATCTTTATGAACCAGCGGTCAGAGACCAATCCATATACTCTGTGGCATCAGCAGGCACTGCAAACCTATGATTTAAGAAGCTGACTAGCACCTGAAGTGTGATTCAGCTGTGGATTCATTGCTGTCCAAAGTGCATTAGGTGATTTGTTTAATATTTTCATGTAACTGCAGTACTTGTATACAGCAGAGAATTGCAGATGAGTGTGATGTGAGTGTTTAAATGACTTGTAAATCAGGTCAGTTTTGAAAATTAAAATAAAAATCTTACTAGACTAACACTTAGAATATTTAGGTTCGGAAAGGACCTTAAGATCATCTAGTTCCAACACCCCTGCCATAATCAGGGACACCACACAATAAACCATACCACCCAAGGCTTCGTCCAACCTGGCCTTCAACACCACCAGGGATGGAGCATTCAGAACCTCCCTGGCCAACCCATTCCAGTATCTTATCACCCTAACAGGAAAGAATTTCTTCCTTAGATCCAATCTAAACCTCTCCTCTTTAAGTTTGAGCCCATTCCCCCTTGTCCCATCACTACAGTCCCTAATGAAGAGTCCCTCTCCAACATCCCTATAGGCCCCCTTCACATACTGGAAGGCTTCTATGAGGTCTCCATGCAGCCTTCTCTTCCCCAGGCTGAACAGCCCCAACTTTCCCAGCCTGTCTTCATATGGGAGATACTCCAGTCTCCTGATCATCNTGTCTTCATAGATACTCCAGTCTCCTGATCATCCTCGTGGCCCTCCTCTGGATTTGTTCCAACAGCTCCATGTCCTTTTTATGTTGAGGATACCACAACTGCACACAATACTCCAAGTGAGGTCTCATGAGAGCAGAGTAGAGGGGCAGGATCACCTCCTTCGACCTGCTGGTCATGCTTCTTTTTTTGCAGCCCAGGATACGGTTGACTTTCTGGGCTGCAAGCACACACTGCAGTTGGCTCATGTTCATGTTCTCATCGACCAGTACCCTTAAGTCCTTCTCCGCAGGGCTGCTCTGAATTTTTTTTTTTTTTTTTTGTGTCTTTTTTACATATGTTTTCAATATTTATTTTGGGGAAGGTGAGAAGGGGGAAGAAGAAAAGCAGGCANTTTTTAGTGTCTTTTTTACATATGTTTTCAATATTTATTTTGGGGAAGGTGAGAAGGGGGAAGAAGAAAAGCAGGCAAAAAAAAATAAATTTAAATCAAGCAAACCTTGACAAAAAAGAGGGAGAGTGTTTTGGGAAAGAGTGTGTTTTGTACATAACCCTGTTTTGATATGCAGTTACCTCCTTTCCCATAGAGATTAGCATAAAGTTTTTTAAGTTCTTTTTTTTTTTGGTGTTTTTGTTTGTTTTTTTTTTGTTGTTGTTGTTTTTGTTGTTGTTTTTTTTTTGTTTGTTTTTTTTTTGTTGTTGTTGTTTTTGTTGTTGTTTTTTTTTTGTTTGTTTTTTTTTTGTTGTTGTTGTTTTTGTTGTTGTTTTTTTTTTGTTTGTTTTTTTTTTGTTGTTGTTGTTTTTGTTGTTGTTTTTTTTTTGTTTTTTTTTTTTTTTTTGGTGTTTTTGTTTGTTTTTTTTTTGTTGTTGTTGTTTTTGTTGTTGTTTTTTTTTTGTTTGTTTTTTTTCTCCTTTTGTCAGAAAAAATTATGAAAGTGTTGCTTTTCCTTTTCTGTTAATTCAGGAGAGATCCTCAATTCAAGCAGGGCACATTTTCATGCAAATACAGCAACACAATTTCCAGCCCCCTAATAGCTTCTTACAAATGATGTGCCATTACAATGAGGTTTATTTAAACAAATTTAATACATCTTTAATCAAGCTGGACAGCATTTTCAAAGGTCATGCTCCAAATCAGGATCACTGTTCAGAGCTTATCAAAGTTTCCTTTGGCCCCTCTACCTTCCTGGGTCTTTATGGAATGCCACCAGGCAGATCCCTCAACAGGCCAGTGTCCATTTTCCTGAAATCCAGGGTAGGAAGCTTTCTGCACACCCATCTCAATGTCCTAAGGATTTCAAACTCCATCATTTCATGATCACTGAAGGCTGCCCTGCAGCCTCACCAGCCCCTCCCTGTTAGTGAAGGCATAATCCACCTACTCTACCACTTGGAGAAGGAAGCTAACATCAACACATGCCAGGAGCCTCCTGGATTGCTTATGTCCTGCTGTATTGGCCCTTCAACAAACGTCAGAGTGCTTGAAGTCTCCCATGAACACCAGGGCTTGTGAAAGTAATTCCACAACTATCTGTCTGTAGAGGGCCTCATCCTCTTTCACTAGTAAAAAGGTGTTAGCAACTGAGAGAGAAGTTGAAATCCAATCTGGATAAACACTTTTTAATCTTTACCAGTTATCACCTAAATATGTATTTACAGCAGACAGATAAGTAGGTGAAAACAGTATAAAAAAATACTACCTAAAATGTATTTTAAAAATAATATTTAAAATTGTAATACATAAAAAAGGTCTGTGCTGAACTTAAAGGGGTAGAGATGCAATCCAAAATGCAGGAGTACTGATTTGACTAATTTGGAACACAGTTGATCAGCAAAAACTGGTTTGTTTCATGTGAGATGTTTTAGGTTCAACATCATATCAGTTAAACCTGGTTGGGTGCCCTGTAGCAGACCCCACAATTATGTTCCCTGTCCCTGCTCTCCTTTTAATCCTGATCCATAAGATCTCAGTCAGCTCCTCATCCACCCCCCAGTAGTGCTCTGTACACTGCAGCTGGTCATTGATGTAGAGAGCAACACCCCCCTTCTTCATCTCCAATAGCCTGTTTTCTTAAGAATCTGTATCCTTCCATTCTGACAGTCCAGTAGAAGGAGGTATCCCACCACATCTCTGTGATGCCAGTGGGGTTATAGCCCTTTATGTATGCGCACACCTCTAACACCTCTTGTTTGTTTCCCATGCTACCTGTATTGGCACAGAGGTATTGCCTTTGGGCCCCTGATGATGCTGGGTTATTGGCTGGAGTGGTAGGAAGTCCTTTGCTCTTCAGGGGCTCCATTGCTGTGATTTCTCTCCAGGTTATGTAAATCTTCTACTGGCACTAGCATCAGACTGGTATGAGTGGGATGGACTGTGGTTCCCCTCTCCCAGCAACTTGACTTTAAAGCTTACTTCACCAGCTTGGCAAGCCTATCACCAAAGATGCTTATCATCTTTGACAGGTGGAATCCATTAGCCCCAAGGAGACCAGGTTTCTTAAGGTGAGTCCCATGGTCACAACCCTTGGTTGTGGCACCAGTCCTGTAACCATTGGCTGATTTACCGCATCTGAATGACTCTTTCAAACCCCTTGCCTGGAGGGGTTTTCATCAACCTGGAGGGTTGATGAAAAGACTACCTGTGCTCCTGAATCCTTGACAGACACTCCCAGAGCTCTGTTATCCCTTTTGATTGTCCTCACACTGCTTCTATCCATATCTGTGGTGCCCATGTAAAACAACTACAGCAGGTAATGGTCAGTTGGCCATACGATGCTCGGTAGTCTTCTGATGACATTCCTTATACAAGCCCTCGCTAGGCAACTCAGCTCTCTGGAGAGTGCATCAGGCCAGCAAATGGGTGCCTCCATAACTGTCAAAAGTGAGCCACGTTCAACTATTGCCTATCATCTTTTTCTGCTTGAGCCTCTTGTTACTGTTCATGCAGACCAGGCTGCCACATTTACCTCTAGTGTTTCACCTGCTAGGGTGGGTCTTCCATTATTGATCCTGTAGAGCAGTGAATTGTTTCTGCAGGGTCACCTCTGGCTTTGGCTTTGTATGATTATGCTTGATCCTTAGTAATTATGGCTCAAGAAAAGACTTGCTTTGTGGTTCAGGTAGTACTTTTCTTGATAGTGCAAAAGGGAGCCATGGTCTAAATTTTAGACAACAAATTTAAAGCCTATTCAAAACACAAAGAACATTATCTATAAAGGACACAGAAACAAAAGACTTTCAAATATACAAAGTTGACCTATGGGCAGTAAGTAAAAAGAAAGTGTGAAAATGTTAAGTAAATAAAGGTCAAGCAATTGAACTCCAGTACTGTACTGTCAGACAAACTGTAATGTCCTGATAGTACGTCTTCATTAGTATAGTGGACAGTGTGTGACAAAGTGACAAGGTAATAAGTCTTCCCTCAGAAGAAGAATTTTGGAAAGGGTGAGAAGGGAATAGGGAAGAGAATGGGCGGGGGGGAGACAGAAGAATGAAATTTAGCCTTGTAGACAAACTAATTTTTTTCTTAGATGCCTAGATTGTCTCTGCTGAAAATAAGATTACATACAACTCGATAAAATAACCCATGTAAAACAGTCAAAACACCCAAGCTAAATGACCAAACTGCAGAAATAATTGATCAAACTTGAATCATAATAAGATTTCTATATCACTGATTTCCATCTGTGCTTACAGACACTTATGTAGAAACAATAAAATTGAGAGTTGGTTGACAAGGGGAAGTCATCAGGAAAAACATTCTTTATGGTGTGTGACCTATTGAAGTACTGTAGTATGCACCATTTAGTGAACACTGTATCAATTCCAAGCACTGTGCATTGTGGTACAGAACTAAATCTTAGATTGCAGCAAATGACATTTTATTTCTTTTAAAGAACTTGAAAACTTTAAAATCAATTTGCAATAACTTTTCTTCTCATCATGCTGTAGTAGTGAATTACACAAGCAAGATTTTGAATTCTGTGTATTGCTCAACATCACCTACATTTTTCTTTTTGTCCTGGGTTCAGCAGTTGCAGTCAGTTTTTCTTCTCTTTAGTAGCTGGTGTTTTGACTTAACCCAGGAACAGGGCTGATAAGGCCAATGTTTTTGGTTGTTGCTGAGCGATGTTTGCCCTGACCGAGGACTCTGTGAGCCTCATGCTCTGCCAGGGAGAAGGGGGGGCCGGGAGGAAGGAGGGACAGGACTGTACTGACAGGACCAAACTGACCAGAGGTATTCCATACGATAGCACGTCATGCCCAGGATGTAACTGGGGGTGANCCTCATGCTCTGCCAGGGAGGGGGGGGCGGCGAGGGGGGAGGGGGACAGGACTGTACTGACAGGACCAAACTGACCAGAGGTATTCCATACGATAGCACGTCATGCCCAGGATGTAACTGGGGGTGATCCGGAAGGCCTAGGGCTCTCGGGGTGGTTGGAAGAGGTGGTCGGTCAGCACTCGGTTGGTGGGGTGTCGTGAGTTATCTGTTGTGGCTGATGGGATGCTGTATTCTTTTCCTGNGATGCTGTATTCTTTTCCTGTATCATTATTATTATTGGTGGTAGCAGCAGTGATTTGTGTTATACCTTAGTTACTAAACTGTTCTTATCTCAACCTGTGCAAGTTGCATTCTTTTGATTCTTCCCCCATCTCTCTGGAAGCAGGGGAGGGCAAGAAGGGGGGTTGAGTGAGTGAACGAGCTGTGTGGTTGGTTGGGTTTAAACCACGACAGTTTTTAATAACTTTGTCAAGTTGCTGCTAGCTGTTTAGTACTGATGTGTTAGAGTATTTTACCAACTAGGATAGGTAAGTGGACTACTTATACTACATTCATGTGTGGATCACATGAATGGGCAAGAATTCATATCTTAGATCCATCTTCTAAACCAGGGTAGAAATGCTTTGTATTTAAGACTATTACTAATGATACATTCTACTACTGTTTTAATAACATTAGTCTAGAAATCATCTGTTTGCATTAATAGTCTATACATAGTTCATATTTTTTTTAACAAATACATTCATTAAAATCACTTTTTATCTACAAGTCATTGAATGATTAGCTTTGAAGGTCACCAGATGAAAATTTTCTAGAAGCTAAATGTAAAAAGCACATAAGATAACAGATATTGGATAGAATAATTTAAATTCTTGCCTCTTGTGAACAAAAAACTGAAAGGAATTCTGTTTCATTTTATAACTTCAGGCATGGCTTCAACGCTAGTATTAGCATGGAAGATGAGCACTGAGTCAAGTGAAGGGTACACATTTCTTCCATCTCAATCACAAGGGAAGCAGCACTTCCAAATGGATTTTCTCTGAGGACTTAGCCTGGCCAGAAGACATTAATACATGTATTTTCAGAAGATTCATGCCATCAAGTTACTCTTCTAAATTGAAGTGTACATTAATTGTCAACACCAAGGCACTGAAAGATAACTAGGTCTTTAGAATAAACTCTTGATTTTCATTACACAGTAAAATAGAATACATAGTAATGTGCTGGTTATATCTAGTATCAGGCTGTATGAAGCAGGTCAGTATTTTCCTATAATAATTTCAGAAAATTTCAAGTTTTCTGTACTTCGTAGTACACCATATATAAAAACCTTTGTATGTGACCTTTAATACATTTGCTCTTTGTAAGATGTTTCCAAATCTTAAATTTCTTCCAAGAGAAAAATCACTTGAGAACTATACTGTATTTCTACCAGCAGTAGGAACTAAGCTAGTATCTTTTTCACTACTCAAGGGAAGCTCAAATTCTTAGACAGAATCTTTACTTTATAATAGTTATTTGCTACTCACAGATTGGTCTTATTCTATTACTAAATGTTCTTCTAATACTTATTCATTCTGTCCCTGTTCAGTGTTTGGCTTCCTGGGAGGAATACCTAAATAGTATTATTAGAGTAGATATGCAACATAAGTAACTGTAGCAAGGTAAAAGTAGTTATTGGAGAAATAATCAGTAAACATCTCACTGCTACAGTAGAGATCAGTTTGGTCCTAATTCTGTAAATAAGAAATGTGTATTTCAGTATGTCTTTTCTCTTAACAGAACAAAGTTTTCTTGGTTAACTTGCTGATAAATGATTATGGAACAAGGTTTGTGTCTTCATCCAGAGTTTTATCCTATGTAGAAAAAATTGATAAAAGGTTCTTTTGGAGCTTATGGTAGTAAGATTAAATTAAATCACAGCATTTCTTTTTCTTGAGAAGCTCTCTACTCCTTTTTATGTAGCTATTTCACTTTATTTCCCAGAGGCTTAGGGACATCACAGTGCCTGACTGCTCAGACTTCGTACTGAGGACAGATGTTTTGTCTGCCAAATTTGCTGCTGTTCACACAATCCATAAAGACTAAGAACATTTACAGTGCTATATAAGCAAAAACATTATCTGAATTACCTTTCTCTATTTCACCTCACCTTCCAGTCCCCTCTACAAAAATAAGTTTCACAAGAGTAGACACAATCTCTGTCTAGAAAAAACCCTCTCTGGTATTCAGTCAATCAGACTGAAGAGTTATAGAATCTTTACCAAATATATTAACATTTTCCTTTAATTCTACATGTATTTATACAGATCTATTACTTTTGAAGAGCTGTATTATCCTTCTTAGTATTGGTTGCAAGCTATAAACAGTCTACTGCTGTACTTGCAGAAAGGCAAAACAGTGTGATCTTTGTTTTTTCTCAGGCAAAATCATGGACAGTCATGACTATTTGTGCAGTTACAAAGTTGTGACAAATGTTTTTTTTAGAGTTGTAAAGTTACTTGTAGTGGCTATATTTATAACAGAATTTTGTGAGGAGAAAAAATAACTAAGAACTCAAATAACCCCCACCCCCAAGCACTGGCATTTTTAATAGACTTTTGTAGCATGAAGTTTTTTAGAGAGGACTTCCACAGCCATCAACACCAGTAACTTTGCTTTAGAAAATATATCAAAATGTAGCTACTAAAACGAGGAAGGCTTGGTCTTTCATATTATATCTCTTTAGGCACGCAGGAGGTAGACTTGGAAACATTGCAGTACTTCTAACTGTTTGATTTTCTAAGTACATCCAGTGTTAAAAGGCACTGATCACTAGTGAGGTTAACTACTGTTAGGCAGTGACTGCATGTTTTGAAAATGCTCCTGAAATTTTTTTTTGTTGTTGTGACAGCATCAAAAGGATTTCTCTCAAAAATAAGAAGATTGTGTGCAGTTGGTTCTAGCAGATAGACAGTCCGAATCCTTCAAGCATGAATAAGCCTTTTGAACTCATGACCTGAGCTGAAACTACACCAAGTGAGGTGTTAAACTGGTGCAAACCTGCTTTGAGTCGAAGATGGAGGACTCTGCCCAGCTGCTTGTCTTACAAGTTTTCTTCACTGCAATGGAATCTGCAACTGTTAAAAGGGACTCCCTACCAAATTCATTAATTGTCAGGCCGCATACAAGTCCAAGAATAGAGATTAATATGTTGAACACTTTAATTCTTTTAAAGATGAATACTTTTGTATAGCAAATCCCTTGAGAATTTTGCATTAGTTACATATTTACTTGAGAGGGAATAAAGAATGTAAGATGCCCAGCTGTGCTTACCTTACAGACCCCCCAGGACCCTCCCCCCAAAAAAAACCATCCATTTTAAAAAATATTTTAAACCAGTTTTAGTATTTATTTTATATAATGGAAAGTGGAGTCAGCCCCTATGGATTGTAGTTAATAATCTCAAAGTTGGGCATTAATCTAAACTTATCATGTAGGTTTTATGAATAGCCAGTGAAAAGAAGCAGACATTTCTAGGAAAGAGTTCATCCTGAATTGTAATATAAGTTGAAGTGAAATGATGAATCATAGCTGGAAATAATTGTTCCTCGACTCTTGGGAGACCTTAAATGAATAGTTTAGATCACATGTTAGGTGATTAAGATTAGGTAAAATGAATTATATTCTTCATTTTTAATCCCAACCAACCATCAGTGTAAGATTTAAATTTTGGAATCTCCAGAGATTCTTTAAACCCTTTGATGCCAATTTACCAGGACCTTCTTTAGGAATATTTTAACATTTTACATCTAAATATAATGGTATTTGCTGCTGTTGCCAGTAACACCATTTTCAAACTGTTTTTACACAATGATTTGCAGTTTCAAGGAACCACCTGTGCCTAACAATTAAATTGGCTCAATGCCTTACCACTTTAGAGACAGTAGTAGGTTTTGAACTGCTGCCAGTAGAGTGTGTTCTTTTTGTAAAGATTACTGGGTATTATGCTAATGACTAGCTGTGAACAAGCATTGAACCAATTTTCACATTGCCTTGAAATAAACCTGAAAGATACATTGAAGTATATTCATGATATGAAGTCTTTAGCAGTCTGGTGGTTATGACAAGACAGAATTATTGGTAAAAGGTACAGAGCACTCAGTCACCTTACAAGCTGTTTTTTGAGAAAATACTTAGGGAAAGGAATTTTGAAGTTTAAGCGCATCTTCAGAGTATTTCCACTGTAAATATAAAGGGTCAAATCGAACAGCAAAACAAGAACCTTAGCCCAGACCCCCAACTGATCAACACTGAAACAACAAATGATGGCTGCAAGTATGGTATGACATGCTGAAATTCTGAGACCAAGTGCAAGAACTGTGAGAGCAAATAAATAAACGTTGTGATGAGTGTCTACTAATCCAAAACAACGAATGCTTATTACAAGAACGAGTAGACACACTCAGGTCAGATCTGTCATTATCCCAACCCTTCATGACCCACGAAGGGTGCCACAATGAACTGTTGTGTTTTAAAGCCCAGCTGGTAACTCAGAACCATGCAGCCGCTCGCTTACTCTTCCCCTTCTCTCCTTCCCCACCCCCCACCCCTGCTCCCAGAGGGATGGAAAGGAGAATTGATAGAATGTAATTCCCAAGGGTTGAGATAAGAACAGTCCAGTAACTAAGATACAGCACAAACCACTATTGCTACCACCAATAATAATAATGATAAGGGAAATAACAAGGGCAGAGAATGTAAAACTAAAAGGGGGAAAGAAAAGAATAAACACAATAAATTGCTCACAACCCACCAATCAATACCAAGCCTGACCTGAGCAGCGATTTGGACCTTTGGAGTAACTCCCCCCAGTTTCTACTTTGGGCACAACATGCTGTGGTAGGAAATACCTCTCTAGGCTAGTTTTGGTCAGGTGTCCTGTTTCTGCTTCCTCCTGGCTTCTTGTGACCCTCCTCACTGGCAGAGCATGACACTGAAAAGTCCTTGATCAGAGTAAGCATTACTTAGCAACAACTAAAACCATTGGTGTTTTATCAGCATTGTTCTCAGAGTGAAGTCAAAAACACAGCACTGCATCAGCTACTAAGAAGAAAAATATATGCTACAGCTGAACTTAGGACAGTAAATGATAACTAATTATTCATATTAAACCAAGTCCATTATTAAAAATAAATAAAAAATTGGAATTCCAAGTCAATGCTTTCTGAATCTTGCACATAACTTAATGTCTCCGTAATTGCAATAATCAAGAAAGGACAATCCCTAATAAAAATAATGTAAGTGTAATTTATAAGGAAAACTAGTTCCCTCATAAACCATTTTAATTGCAAGAAATAATGCTAACAAGCAAAAACCAGCCATAAAAATAGCTGGCATAACTAAAGGGCAGAACTGATTCTGATTGATTAAAATATAAATACAGAAATGCGTTCATCTTCCTTGAGATTTTCTCCTGTATACTTACCTTATTAATTGTAGATTAATTTTTAGAATTGTAAAAAATCTGCAAGAAATTCATAGTCTGAAATTGGCTAACTTGAACATCCCTGAAAAAAAGTGTATTTGTGATTTAGTATTCAAGTATCTTCTTTAGTCTCAGCTTCACAACACACTGCTATAGGCATCTAAGTTAGGAGCTTATCATGAAACTTCTTTCCATGTGACATAAGAACCAGCTTGCACCCAAATCTCAATTCACACAGCCCAGACTATTGAAATATGCAATATTCTACCAACAAGACTTAACAAATAGAACAACTCAGAAAAAATTGTTGAAATAGTCAGAAGCATTCAAATCAAGTTTAAACATTTTTCTATGATGTGCATTATGAATTACATGAAGTAAAACTGAAATTTTATAGCTGCCTTTTGTGGAAGCCATATCCACATGTTAGAGTGGCTCTTTCTAATTTTGATAGCAAGAAAATAACTTATTGCTTCAGAAAACAATCATAACTCAATGTAGCTAGTAAGGCTGGCACTTCATGTGTGATCATGCTTCAGTACTTCAGTACTTCTACAGCATGTTCACCTTAGTATGTCTGATGTCTCTTAACTGTATAGTAAGAATACAACATACTGCTTTCTGAATTTTTCAGTGTCTTGACACAATTCTTATAATGTTCTCATTTTAAATCACAGAATTAAAAAAACTCGTTACAGTACCCAACATTTACTGATTTTTAAAATTTATTTATTTTTATAGTGGATTTATGCTGATTATGGTCTTTTTCTCTAATTCTTTTTTTTTTTTAATTAAAGATAAGATGGATAGTTATCTATTTCGTACACTTCAGAGGATTATTTTTAGAGGATATTTAAAGGGGATGAGAGGTGAGGTAAGGAAACTAAATACATTTTTACAAGAGTAAACATTTTAGTGTATGTTATATAAATAATAAACAAGAAATTCTACTTCTGTTCTGACATCAACTTTAATTTTGCATGTTGAGTCTTGAAATACTGTTGAGTTACAAGTCATTTATATGGTGATTATTTTCTCTACAAGTAATCTGGAGTGTTTTCTTCTGTATTTACCAATTCAAATAACTAGGTTATTTATTTTCCAACATATACAGTGTTATTGTTTATTTGTAATTTCCATCATGGACATCTTTGTGGACTTGTCTGTTATAATATGGTGGTTATATTTTAAAAAAATCATAGTCCTCTGAATTGCCTTCATTTCACAGCAGGAAATTGTGAAAGACTGTTAAATCTTGTCCTCTATAGTTCATAGACTTTCTTATCTTTCAAAGTCAGAAGAATATAATACTTGGGTAATTCAATGGGAACTGTAAACAGCTTTCATGTATAACCTTTTAAAGAACTGCCAAAAATAGTACAGAATCAAAAGCAGTAATTTTTACATCAGTATGCTCTCAACTCTTCTTAATTTTATCTGGATGCCAATTTTTTCCAGTAGAATTTCAAAGTAAGCAGCACACAATTACAAATGTTTGAGTACACTATGATTATTGTTGGAGTAAAAAAAAGAAAGGAAAAAAGAACTACAGTACAGAAACTTTCCAGAGTAACAAATAATAAATTAAAAAAAAGGTAAAAATTTTATTGTCTCTTCAAATATTATTAATTCTGATATCATGTAATCAAAAATTTGATGTATATATATATATATTTTTCAGACCATTCATCTAAATAACACTGTAACATAAGATTTCTATTTGGTACTGCAGAGAATTCTAATTTAAAATGACACAATTTCAGAGTCATTATGGATATGAAGTTCATTTTTATAAGGGTTTTTTGGTATCACAAGTTCAAGGAATATGTTATTAGTGACTTTTGAATTGTTACATGCAGTTTAGCATATCGACAACCCTACGGTTAATACTTGTATGCTGCTTATACTCTTCTTGTATCTTACTAATCTTTGAGAATGGTCTTTAATGCATTATTGTATTGTGTATTGAAAAATGTAACCATTCTCAGATGCTAACATAAATCACATTTTTGCCCAGTGGAACTCCATAGCTGCAAGAGATTGACTCCTAGTCAGAATTCTTCATAATGTAATGATTCCTTGCAGCAGAACAGTATTGTTCAGACATGTGATGGACTACATGAATAGTAGAACTATCTACTACTGGGTAAAAACTAGCCAGTAAACTAATTACCCCCTCAATCATTACTTTTTATTTGTTATTATTTCTACTAGTTTTGTTATTTTGAAGGGGTTATATGCTTATTTAACATACTTCAGTTCTTCTTTAGGATATTTAGTGTCAATTCAGTCTATTTGCAAGAATAAAGTTTGGGGTATGTTTGCTACTGCTAGTGTTTAGGATGAAGTATAATATGATTGTTCAAAACTGTGTCTAACATTTAAAATAAAAACAATATGAGAACATGGTAGTCAAATTATAGTTAATGATCTGTGAAGGTCCTTTGTAAAGAAGCTAAAGTTTATGATTTGTAGCATAGCAAAGTGCATCCAGTAGACATTAAAAAGCAAGAGTCTAGATTTATGTAATTGAGAATACAACCTGTCAGGGAAAGAATTACATATTCTTCATTTGAATGACTAAGTGGGAGATGCATTACTAAGTAGTTACTGGGTAGATTGTGATATTACAGATTAATGATGTTTTTTCACAGATTTTCCATTAATTTAGTTTTGATACTTTGTAAGATCTTTTTACAAAATAAACTTAAGCATTATCTTCCCTGAATCTTAACCAGAAGGTGATATATCCCCTGAAATAAGAACTTACAAGCATGTGGTATAAGTTGAAAGAACAAATTTGAGACAGCATGAAAGAACAAATTTGAGTCAGCGTGACTATTAGTAAATTAAATAAAATGGTTGTTACTCTTCCCACTCTAGTTGGTTGGGAAAGACTTTCATAATAATGTAAGGGATTTTGTGGGTTTTTTGTCCCTTTACTGATGATTCTTTCCACTGGAAATAAGAATATAAATCCAATTCAACAGCAATCATATCATCATATAAACGTTATAGTATGGAGATAATGTGAGAAAAGTATGATTGACAATTTGCTACACTTTATGGAACTTCATTGAGTATAAACAGCTCTGTTATGATGCATATCAAAAAGATGGAAGAAAATAATATCTAGAAACATTAACATACAAAAGGTACATTTTATAAAAGATAATATGAGCCTTCTTATACTATGTGATATGTCATCTACACTTATTTCAGATTGTGGGCAGCAGTAATTCCCTGATTTTATAATGGAAACATTAAAAAATTACTTGCTCTCAAATTAAAGCTCCAGTATGCTAATACAGAAAGGAAAAAAAAAAAATCATTTCAACTTCCATCTACAGTGGGGATTTTTTTTTTTTTAATAAAACAAACTGTGTACAGACTCTTCAAAGAACTATTCCTTTTTTGTTTCTCCGACTCTTTGCCCTATAGCTATTCCTTTACACAAGGAATTCTCTTTTCTGTTCTCTTTTCTGATAGCAATCTTTTCCTTGCTCAACTTGAGAGAGATAAACCCTAGGCAATGTTAAAACACAATACGTCTTATCTTTCCACATTTCAGTCTGAATCTAGTATTGAAACTACTCCACAAGCTAGTGATAGGACCTTAGTGTGGGATACATACCAGTTTCTTACAACAGGGAAAAAAAAAAAAACAAACCGTTTAATCCTCACAGAAAGTCTACTAAACATCTATTTTCACACAATTCAATTATTAATTGCTAACATAGATAGTAATCCTGCAAAAACTTACTTTAGGATCTTTGTGTGTAGATAACACTAATTATAGGCAAAATATGTAGTTTGCTATTTAAACAGTTTGTTGAATTCAACAAAACACTTGATGCTATCTCTTTTGCTAGGTATTCAGTCACAGAACTTGCCCTGATAGCACTTCTGGGAGAGGAGTTTGGGTGTGGGAAAATACACAGAATCCTGCTGGGAAGAGGGCAGTAATGTAATCAATGCCTTCACCCCTTTCTTGTAATCAGAGGCAACAAACTCAGTAGGTCTATTTTCCAGAAATTTCTTGCCCTCTTCCTTTCTTGATGCTATGTTAGCCTTCTCCAGTTTTCACAGTATAACCCTCCCTCTATGTGTCACTCTTCGGGCAACAAAGACACTCTGCAGGCAGGATAAACACAATGTCAAAATACAAATCAATTACTTATTGGCTGATACGCACATATAACTGAGAATAATGATCTAGTATGGTAAGCATTTATATGTTCCCATTCCCAATAATCAAATTTTTACTTCAACAATCCTGCCTTTACCAATTCTTGGTTTTGCATAATATAAATAGTCTATATACTGTCTCAGAATATAGCAATTTCCTCAGCATTTCCAGGAAGGTAGCATAATAGTCCACCCTTAGAGATTTTTCAGGGGTATTTCTAGGCCAAAGATCTACTTAAAAATAAAAGATAATTTTGATATGCTATGGCAAATAATAAATGATTTCTTTCCTTCTTTCATTTCCTCCCTTTTCAAAACTTAATGGTAAAGCCGTACCTTTTCAATATTGCGGGAATATGTTAATTATACTTTCGTTCTTTTAGCAAGCTAAGCACGACATGCTTGCTTGCAGTGCATTTTAAAATATTGCTTAGCAAAATTACTGAAGGAAATGCAGCTGGAAAATTATATTGGAAAGATCATTGTCAGCAGTATAATAACTTAGGGTATTTATCAACTCTTGCAAAGATGTGCTGGTATTAAAATAACAAAATTGTTCTCTGGTGTCTCTTTAAAGTAATTGAAGTGCACCAAAAATGGAATTACAAAAGTATAAAGTAGGGTGACTCCCCATCAGCAGCATTATATGTAGAAGACTAGTAGACTCATGCTTCATGTACCAAACACCAATGAATTTTCTGAGAGCATTGCTAGTACTAGGAAATAGGGGTATATGATAACATAAATTGTTGTGTAGGGGTGAACTTTATTATTTTAAACAGTTTAATTCAAAGGCATTGAAAAGCCTAATTTAAAAAAAAAAAAAAAAAAAAGAGAGAGAAATAGTGGGAACATATCTCTTGAGAAATGAATTATTTAGATGAAAATATTTTTAAGACTTCAGATCATCAAAGCACACGGGTTAATAGCTCTATATTTATTCATGTGCTTAAAATTGTCCTGCAAAATTTGTGGATAGCTATCTAAACTTCACAGGAATGGAGTCGCTTTCTGTCGCTTCAGCACACAGCTGTGACCAAACCCCACAAGACTGCTGAATAAACATAGGAATGATCAGAAGAACTTGTCTGAAAAAATCTTCACTTCACAAATTACCTCTATGCTCTCATGAAATTTTTCAATGTTAAGTAAAAGTATACATTCTCTTTATTCTTTGTACAATACTGAGAAACAGTTTCCTAGTGCTATTTTGATTTTGAGCTCAGTCATTGTAACTGTGAGAACTAGGTTGTATCCTGTTGAACTTTGCTGAAAAATGACATCTCTTAATTTGGGAGAGAGTGGAGGTTGCTATCTATCCTAAATCTATTGAAGTCAGTAAAGTTGCTATATCTTACTATGGAATCAGTCCTGATTTCTCCCAGGAGTCTTGTAAAGACTTTACTGTTCCCTACATTGTCATTCCCCAAAACTGGGATCTCTTAAATTAAATGTGTGGAGAGAAACCTTTCTATTTCTTAAAGTGTTAAAGACATTCTTTAGGATATCCAGATTATAGCTAACAAATGAGAGTTCATTGTCTTTCAAAGTAGTCTAAATCAAAAATCTGATAAAGAAAGGAAGTCTAATAAAGCATACAGTTTAATAACTATTATCACCGCAGGATAAACTGTTAAGGAACCATGAGGTCTGTTCTTGCGCTATGCTGTTCCATGTGATTTAACTGCTCTCCTGCTAAGAACTAATGATTTCTACAGTCTTTGGCACCAAGCTTACTTCAGTAAAATCAGAGTAGCACAATGAGCTATCAAATCCAGATCACTTTTTTTTCTTTTTTTTCTTTTTTTTCTCTTTTTTTTTTTTTTTTTTTTTTTTTTTTTTTTTTTTTTTTTTTTTTTTTTTTTTTTTTTTTTTTTTTTTTTTTTTTTTTTTTTTT
>NDXB01009660.1:147405-173959 GCA_002631895.1 Agapornis roseicollis
CTTTTTTATAAAAAAAAAAAAAAAAAAAAAAGCACAACACATTCAAATAATTGAAACTTACACCTTTAATATTTCCTTGCATAGTCATGACTAGATTGTACTTTCACACATGAAGACCAACGCAATACTCTTAAAATAATTTCCCTATTAAGACTTTGTTTAAGCTGCTGTAGTTAAGATTATTAAATATTTAAACATAATGTTCACACTTTAGCTTGAACAACCAAATGAGGTGTGGATCCCTTTCCCACAATGAAAAGAGACAAAACACCTTAAGACCTGACAAAATCTGAATCTACAGCTAAGTAAAGTTCAGGCACTTAAATCTACAACTCTCATTAACCAAAATGTAGAACTTTGCCCCTACCCCACTCTCAATTATGCTTAATGTATTCACCTGCTGCAGAAAGAATCATGCACCTGCCTGTTAAATTAAAAAAAAACACAACCACTAAACCTGGCAATGCTTATCTGTATTCTGCTTCAGTGTCTTCTTGGGACATTCCTAAGCAGAGTGTCTTGGCACAGAGTTCTCAACAGCTTCCTTTGAATAGCTTTAGTAATACACAAGCCAAAGCAAAGTCTACCTTTTTGAACAGCCTTACCTGGAGGATGTGTGACAAAACATAACAAACATCCAGATTATATGTCAGTAGTTAACAATTCCTATCATTATTTGTAAAAATAGTTGACCTTCTATGACTGTTTATAGATTAGTCTTTTATGGATTAGTTTTGGGAGAAACAAACAAACAAACCCAGGATTCTTCCATTTCTGCTAAACAACATACTTCAGTCTTTGTGCATCTTTCCTCTGTATAGCCCACAGAATGTGTGTTTCACATGGTTTTGCCGTGAGGTTACTGGGCAGACAAGGCTACTGGGAGACTGAAGTTTCAAGTATATTCTACCCCAGTCAGCCTGTAAGTTGTTCTTAAAAGATGGCACTCACTTTCAGGAAGTTCTTTCATAAAAATAGAGGTGTTTAAGGGCTGGCTTTTGAGTGCACAGAATAGAGAATCTAGATATATGCTACTGGAATATGAACTAAGCCAGACAGATAATACAAAAAGCTTTTTTTTTTTTTTTTTAAATGAAAGTGTATTTTACTTGAAGATAAATGAAATAAACAACATGGAATAACTAGAAAATATTAGTATCATGCATAAACCACTTTTTCATTCTTTTAAAATTATTACTATATTGATTTTATTATTAAACACCAATTCCTTATTAAATGCGTACTCTAAACTATACTCTATAACTGATGAATCGCTATAACCAAAGTGCTTTGTTAATTCTTTTTTATAATCTACTAGCTTCCTAAGCACTCGGGGGTGTAGCCTACCAGAGCCCATGGACTTAACCTATTCTCTGACCTGATTCTCTTCAACCAAGGATGCATTTTATCTTGTTCCAGCTTTTCCCCTGTCTNTAACTGGTGAATCGCTATAACCAAAGTGCTTTGTTAATTCTTTTTTATAATCTACTAGCTTCCTAAGCACTCGGGGGTGTAGCCTACCAGAGCCCATGGACTTAACCTATTCTCTGACCTGATTCTCTTCAACCAAGGATGCATTTTATCTTGTTCCAGCTTTTCCCCTGTCTTTGGGACATGGGACCCTGGAAGGTCTGTTTTGCTAGTAAAGCAAGAAGGCATCTAGTACCTCAGTCCAAACCATTCTGTATGATTGTATGATCCTATGAAAAGTAGAATTATTCCAGGCACTTGAAAAAGTCCTGGGATATCAATATTGTTCACAGGTGGCAATAGATGCTAATGGCATTTGGAGTCAGTGTATGGTTTCCAAAAGGGCTATAACAGAACCCAGTAGCCAGTTTTCATTTATCCTCTAATTTTTGGTTGTTTTGTTTGGTTATTTTTTTCTAAGAATCCATATGTAAGAGGAAAAGTATACAATGACACTTTCTAAGATTGCTAAATAAGAAGTTTCTCATCATTTGCAATTTCTTTTAGTACTGCATCAATTTGAAACACTTATAATAGTTTGTTT
Source organism: Agapornis roseicollis (assembly GCA_002631895.1). Taxonomy (NCBI): domain Eukaryota; kingdom Metazoa; phylum Chordata; class Aves; order Psittaciformes; family Psittacidae; genus Agapornis; species Agapornis roseicollis. The sequence continues at coordinate 149,420 of NDXB01009660.1, forward strand.
GAATATTCAGCATTCTGATTATAATACAACCCCTACTTACTTCCAGGTTGGTTCAGTACTTTCAGTTAGTGCTCATAAAAGGAATGTTCTATAAGATGACTGCCTTTACGTGATCAAAGTAAATGGTTGTGGTGAAATAACTTATCATGAAGGCTCAACTTTTTCTTATATCTACAGCACCCTATGAAGTTGAATAATCTTCCTGCCATTTCTTTTTAAGACAGCGTTGCTCAAAATCAAAGAAAAGAGTTTAGAAGTATGTTATTTTACTCTACAAATAAAGGCAGCAATGTTCACCTTAGAGGTGATAAATCTATCCAACTTTAGAGAATATAACCATAAACTGAGGATAGCTGCACAATCATTTCTCATAACAATCACAAGAAGTAAACATCAAACCTTCACTTTACCTAAACTACAATCAGTAAACAGAATTACCCATGTCCTCTATATCTATAAATTCAGAAACACACACAGCCACTCATTGTTTGTGATCTAATCTATAGAAAAGGAGTTAACAACTTCCTCTGTTCCTTCTGCATCCGGCTTTCTTCATCTGGGAAAACACAGGATTTACTGGTATTAGAAATTGTTTATAGTAGGGCATATTATATTCTTGGTTTAGTTCCAGTTCTCAGTTTTCAACTGACTTATCTAAAACTGAAATTTGGGTAAGCAGATGTGTTTTCATATTTGGTTTACCTTACTACTAAATCTTGAGGCTTTGTTAAGCATACAAAACTTCTAATTAGCAGATGGGCATGGATTTACTTCATTGCCCATAGCTCAGAATAAGCCAAGGAAGACAGAGCCCAGTTTTATGTTAATTAAATTAATGCTCTTCTTTTTATATTAAATGTGAAATGCTGTTGCAATAAATACAGTTATTAAAAAGGGAATTATCACAAGCAGTTCAAGCTTATTGTATCCAATTTGCTGTTATTGTATTCTGAAGGACTGTGATTTTAATCTACATTGAAAATATTTAAGTATTGTGTAGAGAAAAAAAAAAAAAAGTATCTAATGTGCCAGTTCACCAATGTTTCCCCTTCAGCAAAACTTTTAAAAGGATTTGTTACTTACTGATTTTAATAGGTTTAAAACATGCTTGAATGTAATGGACCTAAACCTGTAACAAATCAGTGGCTTTAAAGCAGATTTTATCTGCTGCATCTACTTTTGCCAGGAAGATGCCTGAGCCATTCCCGTAACAACAGTAAGTGCCAAAAGCACTTAAAGGAAGATGTCAGCTTTGTGAGCTCATATCAGGTCTTCTAAATTTAAGGTAGCAGGTACACTTTTTGTTCTAGCTTCTTGCAATGAACTGCAGCTTTTGAGAGTGACCCAAATGGCTGAAGTTAGACCCAGTGAATCCATATTATATTAGCTTAAATGGAATTTATGGTCTGGCTGAAGGAATAGAACTTCTCTATATGGTCTGGCTTCATGCTTAACTGAGTTTATAAAAAAAACATTTTTAAAGTTTTAGGGCTTTTTTGTTTTGTTTTGCTTCTGGCTTTTTGTGTGTGTGTGCCTGTTGGTTTTTTTGTGTGTGAGTTTTTTTGGGTTTTTTGGTTTTTTTGTTTTTTTTGTTTTTTTTCAGTTGGTTGGTTTGGCTTGGCTTTTGTTTGAATGCTCAAAAAAAGGAGAAAGGGATACTAAAGTTTGCTTCTTACCAAGCATAATTTGCTGGAATGGAAAGATCAGATGTCGCTCTTTGCTAGGCCCTTCTTGAAATGCCCATCTTTTTGTAGCACTCTGTAGTATTACCCAATGAAGAGAACTCAGTAAAAATTACAGAAAAAATAGACAGTGTGAAGCTAAGGAATGAGGAACTGGCAGTGCAGAGTGAATAGAAGTGTGAGAATAGAAGTGTGAGAAGGGAGACAGACTGAAGGGAGGCAGATTTCAGTGGGCCTTTTTACTTGCGTAAGATCCTAGTCACAGTAGCAAATACTTTCTTGTTTTAGCACTCAAATTGTATTAGAACAAAAGGTAATTTCAAGATTTCATATGATCTGGAGCCAGAATTGTTCAAAAATGTTTCGTAATACATTTTCTGTTTCCCCGCAATGTTCACAGAATATAAAGGTCCAGTGCTAGGTAACATTTGCCCACAGTCTTTCATTTTTCTCTCCTGAAATTTTGTCCTCTGCTGTCTTGACTCATTGATGATGATGCCTAAAATAAAAGCTAAGACAGTGTTTTCACAAAAAAGAAAAATCTTTACAGGAGACTTTCTAAAAGTATGCCTGTATTTCCAAAATCTAAACCAAGGTTTGAGTTCATTAAATTTGTAAAATTTGTCATTTATTTGAATTCATTCTTCCATCCTTATATTTTTCCTGCAAGAGACTAAATTTGACATCTGTTTTCCACATCTTTACTTATGAAGGCTGTCTCCAGAATGGCTTGGTTTCCTTTATAGAATGACATAGGAGATACTAATCATAGTGAACATAGTTTAATTGGATATCTGAAAATGAAAAAATCATTTATAATAACTACACCCCATTTAATTAAAGATCTACTGTGCTTATTATGCAACACCTCTTCAGAGATGGGTAAGTTAACTATTTAATCTGTTGATGAAGTATCTGCTGTAGAAGAAATGGGGAAAGTGAATACTGCTCTCTTAATCTGATTTGTTAAAATGTACCATCACAAAACCAAATAAATGTGAAACATGAAAGTGAAACATCAAGTGAAGAGCTGGTATTGTGCATATTTGTATGCAAAATCTTTCAGATATTAAATGCAACACAATTAAATGCAAAAAATAAACCTAGAAAAAGGAGTATAATGTGAAATAGGTTCTTCAAATAGTCTCTCTGTAAATGGAGAATAAACCAAAAAGATTTAAATTGCATTACAGTACTGTTCAGTACTTCAAATTGATAGCATAGAATGAAGCAGGAAGTAGGAAATGTATAGGGTTGTTTTTTTCTAAACTCAATTATTGTACAGTAATCTATACTTTTTCTTTAGTTTAGTTTTCATGATTAGTGGGAAGACAATAACAATGGCTTAAAAAATGTCTTAGCTACAGAATGTTATTTAACTAAACATTATACTATCATCATAAGCAATCTGGATGGTTCTTGCAATGCATGGGTGATGACTTCCCCAGATGGGAAGATCAAAGGTAACCTTGCTGCAAGGACCATAAGATGGTGGAGCTCAGGATCCTGATGGCAGGGAAGAGAGTGATAAGCAAAACTACAACCCCTTAAGCGTACTACAGGAGAAGAGATGTTGGCTTCTTCAAAAATCTGCTCAAAAGAGTCCTACAGAGTAAGGCCCTGGAAGGAAGAGGGGCCCAAGAAAGCTGATTGATAATCAAAGATCACATCCTCCAAGCTCAACAGTATATCAACCCAATGATCAGGAAGTCAGGCAAAAAATGACTGGAGGCCTGTGTGGATGAAGAAACTCAAAAAAATAGGAAGCATACAGAGGGTGGAAGCAAGAGTATGTAACCCAGGATGAATACAGAAGCATTGTTCAAGCATCCAGAAGTTAAGCTAGGAAAGCTAAACCCCAGCTGGATTTAAATATGCAAAGGATGCCAAAGTCAACAGGAAGGGCTTCTACAAATACACAAGAGACAAAAGGAAAGATGTGGAAAAAGCTGAGGTAATAGATGGTGCTTCGTGCTAGGGTGGCTTTGATGAGTAAAATATGGTCTTTTTATTCAATAAATGTAGGTTTTGATTGATGGAAATACCAGGACAGGAAATGTGAATATTAAGCTGGCTTTTTTTGTTGCCTTTTTTTTCAGTATGCAGTCACTTGGCTGGACCAAATAACAAAGATATAAAATAACAACTGTCTAAACCACAACTGCTCTGCCTGGTATATTTTTATTCTATTTTCTTCAATAAATATAGAAGTTTATCACAAAAACTGAATTAGAGGTAGGTGAAGTAAAAGATTGGAGGAAAAGTAAAAATCAGAACAGAGACATGGCTTGAGGTTGACTATGGTAACATCATCATATATCCAGGTGCTTATAAAGAAAAATCACTAATATTTAATAACAGGAGTTTATAAATAATGCTCAATAAAAATTAAAAGTATTTAACAAAGCACTTTGGTCATAGTAACTCACAAGTTATAAAATATAGCTTACAACATAGTTAATAAAGAATCAATATTTAATAATAACATTCATGTAGTAATAATTTTAAAAGAATAAAAACCGTGAGTGTTTTACGTATGATACCAACATTTGCTGGTTATTCCATGTTGTTTTTTTCATTCATCTTCAAATAAAATCCACCTTCATTAAAAAAAAAAGAAAAAAAAAAGAAAGAAAGAAAAAAGATGGGCTTTGTGTTGCATCTGTCTGGCTTAGTTCACTGAAATCTAGATTTTTTTAGTTTTTCTTTTTTATTTATGATGAAGTGAAATACATGGATGTGAAGCAGTAGATTCTTTACAACAAAATAACAAAATGCATGTATAATCCTCTAAATACACTGGGTTCAAAAAAAAAGAATCATAGTTAGTTGCAGGTACCTTTTAGCTTAAGTTTTATTTTTCAGATGAAAAATTCCTCTCATATTTGGTTTTCATAACCATTCTGTCACATCTTTTTTTTTTTTCATTCTCTGTTCTTCACTGTCATCTTCTCTTAGAATCCCCTGCTTCCCCAAACTCTTACATTGTTTGGCAGTAATTTGGCAAGTTTTATTTTTCCTAGAGAAGTGCAAATGTTACTTGCTTTAACATTTTCTACAGTATTTTCATTTTGAGTAGTTATTTTTTGTGTATGAAAATACTAGGTTTTAATGTGGAATATGTCTCATGGTTATTCTAAATGATATTTTGTTTTTTCTACTACCTTCAAAATGTTTCAACCACCCCCATCCATTTTTTTTCTCCAGCACAACAATATTATTTTAAAGAGACATGTAATTGTGTTGCTTTTGAAAGCATTGTAAATCATGTACAACCAACAAAGCTATCGTGTGACACTGCAGAATGTACAACTAATGAAAATGTAATCACCAGACCTTATCATTTTAGCTGAAGTTCTAATTTAATAATGTAGTTTCGTATACCTAGGAGCCTTTATCATTTATTTATCATGCCAGTTTCCATTACCTAATCCAAGATAATTGTGTTGATTCTCCTAAATTGTGCTAATAGCATCCTCAAAAGGTTTACAGTTTCAAAAGGTTTATGACAATGCACATATATATACATCAGATGACTATGTACATACTGTAGTATACCTTATTAACAAAGGTTTTTAGAATTTATGATTTAACCTTGCAGTGGTACTCATCCATGACCAGGCTACAGATTCAATTGGTTTTTTACCTCCATAAGACAAAGACTGCATCAGGAGCACTGGATTTTCTTCTACTCTCATCATTCAGGTAACTGATCATTTACAATATGATTTTCACTCTGTTGTGCCCCACCTGTGAAGTTCAGTTCAGTTTGAAACTTAAGACTTTATTTCACATAATTATTATGGAAATATTTGATGAATATTGCAAGAATTGGCTTTGACTGCAGAAATGGCTTATTGACAGAATCTCCTATTCATGCAACTCCACCATTTGTTGAGAGAAGAGGGAGATATAAGTGAGTTTTCGGGAAGAAGGGTTGAATGTAGTTTTTTCTGAAAACACAGAGAACTCCAGTTTGAGTACCTTCACCATCTATATGTACATCTTGAAAACCCAGAAATGTGAATATTTCTGAGCACTCTTGATACTATTTTCCATTCTAACATTAATGCACAAACCAAAAATATATTTTCCTAAACAAACTGGTGCAGAGAATAAACATGAAAAAACCCAGCAGTAATAAATTCACAGTATTTAGTCAAGTACTTCATAATCTTTTCGCTCTGTTTCTAAGCAGTAAGCTTCGTTCTTGATGCATACTTGTATTGCTAGCCCCTTGTATTTTCCTCTTCCTGTGTTGCAATGTCCTCATTCATCCTCTGTTAAATGGGTATGAAAAATAAAAAAAAAACAAAACAAACCATCAGATCCTTCTCCAGCTTCAAAGGGATTTCCTTCCCACCTAACTTTAGTTATATACTGGTTAGAGTCTTATTCAGTGTAGCATAAGAAGATTTTAATAAATGTTCTCTGCATCATGAAAAGGATGTCTGCCACCTCAAGCTGCACTATGTATTTTCCAGTAACTTCAGAGTATCTTCTAAGTCTCCAGGATGACAAGAACTTTTTAAAGCTCTAGGCTACACTAAGCACATTATTTCACTTCAAATCTCTACATAGTCTGTTCTGTTTAACTGTATGAATAAGCAAAAGTGCCTTCCAGGAAATAGCAATATTGATTGCACTTTTCAGTATTTGGGTCATAAACAGAGTTCAACTAGTACTAATGCACAACTCCTTTTAAAAAAGAACTCTTTAAAATGAGCAGGAGCTTATTTTAAAGAGAGAAGTTCATTTGTTTAATATTATAGCAGTAATAACAATAACTTTCTAACTTTCATAATATTTTTCTGGCTTTGGCATGATATATTCATAAAACATGTGACAAGTTCCACAGAAATGTATGAACAATAATAAAAATTGAAAGCTTTGTCTTCTGTTAACAGCTATCAACTGCCTCAGCAGCCTGGTTTTTTTCATTTTGGATAATTCAGAGGAATAAAATGCTAGAGAGCATATAATAGAAAGCATTTCAGTGTCGGTCCTATTTATATTCTGCTCATCTAGTACTGCACTGGCCTGCCGCTTGGTCTAGCTTTTCATTGTCTTGTATTCTCTATTGGTTTAGCTGTTCTCAAATTAAAGAGAAAACAATGAAAATATGTAATGTCCAGACATCATTTCACCTAACTTTTCTGTGTTCAATTTGCAGGAACTCTAGGCACTAAATCCAACATACTTACCTATACTAGAACAGGTCATTGACTACAAACCGGGTAATGACAGAAAATCTGTACTACTTTTATCTACTCTGGACATAATAATCTCTCACATAAAAAAGTGCAGTTCCACAGATACAGCAGGGGTGAACTTGGCCACTAGAATTTGCTAAGACTTTAGATTTCTTTAGAAACAAGTTATCATGCCATAACTATGTAATCAAATAAACTGTTTCAAGAGTAATTGCTGGTGTGTATTTTTTTTCAAATGTTATTTGTATAAATGGTTTTGTAGCCACAGGCATTGGTAGTGATTTATATCAAATGCTTCTATAGATGGCAAGTATGATAGAAATTAGCATATCTCGGAATTATTTTGTGCACACAAATTCATGTAGGGCAGAATACGTAGCCATCTATTGCTTCTTCCCAAACACACTTAACTCTCAGTTCTCTAAAATACACTAAAAAATCGGTACCTGATTTTTTAAAATATAAAAACTGAAAGCATATAAATAATCAAGAAAGTTTTGTGGAAAATGAAAAAAAAAAAAGAATCTGCATGAAAGTTTTGATTATCAACTATTAAGACTCGCAGAGCTACATCTGAACTCTGCAGGTAGGTCCTGCTGATTGTAAGCAAAGTTCCTAAGAAAGTAACACAAGACAATGCAAATCTAGTGTACTATGTCTTAACAGTTACTAAATACCTCTGCTCATGCTAGCCTATTGGTGATTCTCCTGCAGGCTGTGGAAAGGACTACTCCAGAGCAGATAACCACACTGCAGCTTGTCTAGGACCCCATGCCACACTTAGTAGATGTTTTCTGAAAATTCTTATGTAAAGGCTAGTGTTTTCCTTGAAACATAAACTTGGTTTTGAAAAAGACTAACTCATTCAACAGATCAAAGAACGAGCAAGCAGATCACAGAATTATTTAATTGATAGGGCAGTGAGGCCACATTGAGATACACAAAGAGCAGCCAGCACATAGAATCCACCTGACAAGCAAAGAGACCAACAATATGCAAAATACTTAAGATCTTTATATAAATAATGAAGACTGCTATAGCTAAATTAACTGGAACAAAAACTAACTGAGGGGTGGAACAAAAGCAATCTGCAGAAGGAAACTTCTTTGTTTTGACAGGTTATTCCATCATTCTCTACTACAGAAGTTCCTGAACATCTTGTGTTGTTACATGGTTATGATGAGAAAAAATTAGTGGTAAACAGATGAAACAAGTATTTTGAAGGCACAGTTATAACACAGCTTTAGTTAGGACTCGCTAGTAAAGCAAGACAGCAAACATTAGAGGCAAAAGCTTATGAAGGAGGAAAATAAATCTGTGGGTACATCCATACAAATAAACTTTGAGCACAAGCAGGGTTTCTTTGAGGGCTGTTGAGACTGAATGACACAAGCTTCTATGGTAAAACTCTTCCCTGTCTCCTCTAAACTAGAGTGCAGCAGGACCTGTCCTGCACTAGCTCCTGAACAGTTGAGGTTTGCTTAGGAGAATACCAGCTTATACAGGCTGAAACCACAATGTTCATGACAATAAGTGAAGAGTGTGGCCAGCTGTAAGGCAGTGCTCAATCTTGCAACTTAGTTTTACTGCTATAGGTACAGATGTAATTCTGTCTGCAACTCAACTTCTCCAGGCTGAACACATCCTGAGCCCTCTGTCTGCCTTCGCAGACCAAGAGCTGCAGCCCTTTAGTTGATTCAGTACTAAGAGTACTTTTACAGGTTTTATTTCTGTGAAAAAAAAAAAAAAAAAAAAAAAAAGAAGGAATTTTCAANCTGTCTGCCTTCGCAGACCAAGAGCTGCAGCCCTTTAGTTGATTCAGTACTAAGAGTACTTTTACAGGTTTTATTTCTGTGAAAAAAAAAAAAAAAAAGAAGAAGAGATGGTATTTGCAAACATTCCTAAAACTCTGTTTTGACTAGGAGTAGGTTCCCTTGGTTTAACACAGTTGGCAGCTCTTCAGGAAATAAAAAAAACCCTCAACATATCCATTACAGAGCCATAGCATGCTATGCGATAAAATAATGATGATTCTCTTCTGCTTCTTCCTATTGCTTCTTGGGGAAAACTTGGTTTGTAGGAAGTGGTTTTGTTTGTGATTTGCTGAAAGATGTCCATGGACATAAGGTGTGCCAAAGCAGGTGCTAAATTATGAAAACCAGCAGAAAATATACTGTCTTAAGAGGATTCTTTAGTCTTCATTCACCACATTGTCCTCCCTGCATTCCAGATCTTCAGAATGTAAAGCCATTTGTGAACTGAAAGATACAAAACAATAAGTTACCATACCAATCACACAAGTCTAGGTTATATCATGGCTTTGCCAATGGAATATTTGATCTGGCAAACTGGCTGAGAAGGAGGAGAAAACTGCTGGGTTTTACTCCCTTTGGTTGGTTGGTTGGGTTTGTTGTTTTTTTCTTAATAAAAGGGGGGTTTTTAGATGCTTGCATCCCCATTCTTTTCCCAATTTTGGCTAGATTTTCAAATTTTATTTATTTTAACCCAGTATTTCAGTATTTTAAATCCTCTTCTTTAATGTATTTGTTCTTAAATCAGCTGATAGATCTAGGTTGCAGTATTTTGACTGTAGATAATGGGTTTAATCTATCTATCTTGAAAGGAATGAATATTAAATTTCTTGAATTGCTTTTTCTTAACACTTTTTCTATGATGAGCATAAATTACCATAATCTGTCTACAGCTGTAAAAGACAATTAAAAATGTTTCTATAAATGCACTGGCAACAAAATGAGGGCTAAGGAGAATCTTAACCGTTACTGGAACTAGGGTGAAATTGTGAAAAAGGCTGAGGAAAAGTCTGAGGTACGTAATGCTTTTTTGCTTCAGTCATTAATGGTAAGATAGTTGTTCTCTGGGTACCTAGCCCCCTGAACCAAACACAGAGTTGGGCATCCAAATGAAGCCCCCATAATCTAAGGGGAAGTGGTCATCTACTTGATACACCATTTGAACACACACAGATCTATGGGGCTGGATGGGTACTGAAGCTGCTGGCAGAAGTGCTCACCAAAGCAATTCCGATCATTAATCAGCAGTCCTGGCTAATCAGGGAGCTCCCAGATCACTGAAACTTGAAGGAGGAACTGAGGAACTACAGGCCTGTCAGTCTGTATAGCAGGAAGACTATAGTTTAGATCATCCTGAGTGCTATTACATGGCATGTACAGGTGTCCTGGGTTCAGCAATAGCAGTCAGTTTTTCTCCTCCTTAGTAGCTGGTGCAGCACTGTGTTTTGACTTAACCTGGGAACAAAACTGATAACACTGATGGTTTTAGTTGTTGCTAAGTAATGTTTATTCTGACCAAGGACTTTGTGAACCTCATGCTCTGCCAGGGAGGAGGGGAGGCCGGGAGGAAGCAGGGACAGGGCACNTTGCTAAGTATATTCTGACCAAGGACTTTGTGAACCTCATGCTCTGCCAGGGAGGAGGGGAGGCCGGGAGGAAGCAGGGACAGGGCACCTGACCCAAACTGACCAAAGAGGTATTCCATACCATAGCATGTCATGCCCAGGATGTAACTGAGAGTTACCTTGAAGGACATGGCAGTTCCCAGTCGGGCTCATTTTTATCGGGTGATATTGTACCCTCTTCCCTTGTTATTTCCTTATTGTTATTTTTATTGGTGGTAGCAATAGTGATTTGTGTTATACCTGAGTTACTGGACTGTTGTTATCTCAACCCGTGGGAGTTGCATTCCTTCAATCTCCTCCCAATCCCTCTGGGAGCGGGGACAAAGGAAGGGGGGAGGAAAGAAAGAGGGGGAGGGAGTAGAAACTGGGTTTAAATCACGACAACAGGACAACCAGGTCAGGCTCAATCAGCAGGGGTTTATGAAAGATAGGTCCTCCTTAAGTAACCTTTCTATGGTCTCTTTCTATGACAGTGACCTTCTCAGCTAATGAGGAAAAGGTTGTAGATATTGTCTAGGCAGACTTTAATAAAGCCTTTGACACTTTTCACAGCATTCTCCTGGATAAACTGGTTGCTTATGCTTTGGATGAGTGTATGGTTTACTGGGTTAGAAAGTAGCTGGTTAGTTGAGCCCAAAGAGTAATGGTGAATGGAGTTAAATCCACATGGGGCCACTCACAAGTGATGCTCCCCAGGGCTCAGTACTGGGGCTTGTTCTGTTCAGTATCTTTCAATGTATAAGGGAATTGAGTGCATCCTCAGTAAGTTTGTAGATTATGCTAAGCTGGGCAGAAGTGTTTTTCTGCTTGAGGGTAGGAAGGCTCTAAAGAGTGATCTGGACAAGCTGGATTGGTGGGTGAGGCCAGTGGTATGAGGTTCAGCAGGGATCAGTGATGCACTTGGGTCACAACAACCCCATGCAAAAGCCTGTAGGCTTGAGGAAGAAAGGATGGAAAACTGCTCAGCAGAAAATGACCTGGAGGTGTTGGTCAACAGATGGCTGAATATGATTCCAGTGTCCAGGAAGCCAAGAAGGCCAACAGAATCCTGGCTTGTATCAGAAATAGTGGGGCCAGCAGGAAGGAAAGTGATTGTCCCCCTGTACTTTGCACTGGTGAAGCTGCACCTCAAATACTGTGCTCAGTTCTGGACCCCTCACTACGAGAGAGACATTGAAGTGCTGTGTCAGGTACAAAGAAGGGCAACAAAGCTGGTGAAGGGTTGAGAGCACAAGTCTGATGAGGAGTAGCTGAGGGAACTGGGGGTATTTAGTCTGAAGAAAAGAAAGCTGAGAGGAGACCTTATCGCTCTCTGCAGCCACCTGAAAGGAGGTTGTAGCAAGGTGGGTATTGGTCTCTTTCCCCAAGTAGCAAATGATAGGATGAGAAGAAATGGTCTCTATTTGTGCCAGTGGAGATTTAGACAGCATATTAGAAAGAATTTCTTCACCAAAAGGTTTGTCAAGCATTGGAAAAGGCTGCCCAAGGAAGTGGTTGATCTTCATCCCTGGAGGTATTTAAAAGATATGCAAATGTGGTGCTTACTGACATGGTTTAGTGGTGGACTAGCCATGTTAGGTTAACAGTTATATCTGATGATCTTAAAGGTCTCTTCCAATCAACCTAAACACTTCTATACCTTTATTTTCACTCTACCAGTTCATTTTTTTGCATTTCTCTGAAATGAAAGAAGTTCATGGGAAAGACTTTAAATCACAGAATTTTTAAGATCACCCTTGAGGTAATTGTTTTGTTTTGTTTTGTTTTGTTTCCTTCCAATTTGTGAAAGAACCAGAGCAAGAAAAGGGACATCTCAAAATGCGAGTATTTTCATTTCATTCTGTCTTCTTTGTACTTTATAGGTTTAATTCTGCAATTGAGAAATATCTCTCGAGATGTACCCCTAACATATTTATTCTGACAAATACTACATTTTAAGAAAATTTTGCAACATTTTTACAAGGTAGAAGTATAAAAATCTGAATTCCAGCACTGAAAATCATCAGGTGAGCTAATGTAGTAAGGAAATATTTTTTCGTGTATTTGAAGGGAAATAATAATGCACTTGTTAAAGGCATAAAATAACATTTATTAGAGAATGATCATAAGTGGTTGTGATATCCAGATTTTTCTAAAAATTCTACTGAGAATTCTTACTTGCCAGTAATCATCTACTTAAATGATGCTCACCAGTCCTTTCCTGCCTCCCAGAGAGTGATCTCTGGAGTTCTTACATAAATGTTTAATATCTTAATATCAGACCTTTTATTGGGTCTGAAAATTTCTTCACTGTAATTCTTTCTATAATAACCTACGTTCCTGATTCTGTTATTAAAAGTCTGCTTTGTTTAAATCATTAGATTCTGTCCTCTAGAGAACTGAATAAAAGAGAAACTCATGCATAAAAGTGGATGACTGTGGTTGTCCAGAGTCACACTACTTGTGTATGGAATAATAGCACAAAGAAAGACATAGTAGCATTCATTTGAAAAACTTTGCTCTGATATATAAGTAGGAGGCCCTTAGAGTAGATAGAAACTTTGGGTCACTGTATTTCTTTAATCTGTATTTTGAAAATTCATACCTTTAGAATCCTATCTTCCCTAAGCTGGAAATTGCTCTTACAAGAAGGTAAAACTACATATTATGCAGCGAAAGATGAAAAAGTTGTCTGTGAAAGATCTTACAAGTTCAGCTGTGGTCTCATACACTTAAAGAAAAAAATAAAAATCAAAAAAGTAGCCAGCAGTCTGCACATTCTGAGCAGTAAATATTTTTTTCCAGAGTTTATTCTAATTCACAGCTGAAAGTGGCCGAAACATTATATTCTAAAGGTGATATTAATTCTTAATTAACTAATAGAACAATAAAGGATATAGTAATGGATCCTCATTGAGAATGTTACACCATTCATCCAACTTCACTATCACTGTGTGGTAAACTAAAAATAACTCAATATCTGCTTTCAGTGCATGCTCTTGTCTTATTCATCTTATCTAATGCATTCTTATCTAAGTTGTCTTTATTCAAAAGACACTGATTACATACAATACTTCAGGACCTCAGGAGATCTTTAGTAAAACGCTCTGCTTAAAGCAGTATCAACTGATTATCTATCAACAGATTCTCATGGAAGGTATGCTAAGGCACATGAAAAACAACAAGGTGCTTGGTGGCAGCCAGCATGGCTTCACTAGGGGGAAATCCTGCCTGACCTATTTGGTGGCTGTCTACGATGGGGCTACGGAACTGATGAACAGGGGTAGAGCAGTTGCTGTCATCTACCTGGACTTGTGCAAAGCATTTGACACTGTCCCACACGACATCCTTGCCTCTAAATTGGAGAGACATCAATTTGATAGGTGGGGCACTCGATAGAAAAATAACTGGTTGGATGGCCGTGCGCAGAGTTGTGGTCAATGGCTCAGTGTCCGGCTAGAAGCCAGTGACAAGTGGTGTTCCTCAGGGATCGGTGTTGGGACTGGTTTTGTTTAACATCTTTGTCGCTGACATGGACAGTGGGATTGAGTGCTCCTTCAGCAAGTTTGCCGGTGACACCAAGCTGTGTGGTTCGGTGGATATGCTGGAGGGAAGGAATGGCATCCAGAGGGACCTTGACACGCTTTTGAGGTGGGCTGATGCCAACCTCATGAAGTTTAACCATGCCAAGTGCAAGGTTCTACACTTGGGTGGGAGCAATCCCAGGCAGAGCTACAGGTTGGGCAAAGAGGACATTCAGAGCAGCCCTGCGGAGAGGGACTTGGGGGTGGTGGTCAATGAGAAAATGAACATGAGCAGACAGTGTGTGCTTGCAGCCCCGAAAGCCAACCGTATCGTGGGCTGCATCAAAAAGAGTGTGACCAGCAGGTAGAAGGAGGTGATCCTGCCCCTCTACTCTACTCCCGTGAGACCTCACTTGGAGTATTGTGTGCAATTCTGGTATCCTCAACATAAAAAGGACATGGAGCTGTTGGAACAAGTCCAGAGGAGGGTCACAAGGATGATCAGGGGAGTGGAGCATCTCCCATACGAAGACAGGCTGGGAAAGTTGGGGCTGTTCAGCCTGGAGAAGAGAAGGCTGTGTGGAGACCTCCTAGCAGCCTTCCAGTATCTGAAGGGGGCCTATAAGGATGCTGGAGAGGGGCTCTTCATTAGGGACTGTAGTGACAGGACAACGGGTAACGGGTTCACACTTAAACAGGAGAGGTTTAGATTGGATCTAAGGAAGAAATTCTTTGCTGTTAGGGTGGTGAGATGGTGGAATGGGTTCTCTAGGGAGGTTGTGAGTGCTCCATCCCTGGCAGTGTTGAAGGCCAGGTTGGAAGAAGCCTTGTGTGACATGGTTTAGTGTGTGGTGTCCCTGGTTATGGCAGGGGTGTTGGAAGTAGATGATCTTAAGGTCCTTTCCAACCCTAACTGTTCTATGATTATATGAACTACTAATTAAGTCCAGGTTGCTCAAAGTTTTATGCTCTTCTGTCTTGAAAACTTCTCAGGATAGAAAATGACAACTCTAGGCAACCTGTTCCACTGCTCAACTATTTTCATTGTGGTTGTATTATTTTCCTAATATCAAGTTAGATGCTCTCTTTTTTTCACCTTACAAACTTTGTTTCTTCTCTCTACGCCCCTCCTTAAACAGCCTGCCTCTGTACTTTCAGTAATTTAGGTACTGAAGGCTGTTGAGTTCTACTAAATCTGCCAGAACCTGTGCTGAACAAGCCCAGTTTTCTCAAGCTCTTCTCATGTGGGATATGCTTCGGACCGTGATCATGCTTCTGACCCTGTGAGGAGCTTGCTTCATTATTATTGTTTTTCACTTGGAAGCCCCAAGCTGGATGTATTCCAGCTGTTGACTAATGAATGCTGAATAAAGAGGAATAAGCAATCAGTAGATTGATTCTTTAAATCTGGTGGATATGTTCCTGCTGATACAGGTAAATACGCTTTCTCTTTCTTTGCTGCCCAGGTACATTGCTAATTCAAATACAGCTTGCTTATCAAAAGAACTGTTCACCGGCCAGTCAGTGCCCAGGACTACAAAAGGTAAGCCAGCAGAAATTACTAATTTCCACAGTCTCACTTTTGTACAAAACAGTAAGCATCAGTAGTTCTAAGGCTGCAAATTTTTCTTCTGGAAAATTTTATTTTCCAACAAAATAATTTTCATAGATACAATTTGTTTTAAATTCAGACCGAGGCTAGACTGTATGCTTAGTTCAAAGAATCACAGAATGATTGAGTTTGGAAGAGGCATTTGGAGGTCATCTGATCTGACTTCCCCAATAGTTTCACCTAGAGTAGGTTTCCCAGGCCAATGCACAGACTAATTTTTATGATCTCTGAGGGTGGTGACTCCAGAAACTCCCTGGACAGTCCCTGCCAGTGCTCAATCACCTCCACAGTAAAAGAAGCTTTTCTTTATCTTCAGGTAGAACCTCCTGTCTTTTAATTTGTGCCATCACTGGACACCACTGAAAAGAGCTTCCACCTACTTTATACCCTCCCTTCAGATATTTATTTATATTGACAAGGTCCTGCCTAAGGCTTCTGTAGGCTGAACAGTCTCAGCTCTCTCAATCTTTCCTCACAAGACAGATGGTCCAGGACCTTAATCATTTTCATGGCTCCTTGTTGGACTTCTAGAAACTTGTTATGCTTGTTGCTGTTTATATAATAGAAACACAAACTATATCAGCACTGTATTGTTGCAATAATTATTTTTACCAAGCATAATAAGTATGTCTGTTCCAGAAGTTGCCACAGTAGTTTTACTATTCTAAGGATCTTCCAAACCTGAGCTTTTGTTTACTTTTCAAAATCTGGTATTCTACTCTATTTGATACATAACTACAGTGATGGATATTAAAGGGAGTTACAAGTGCCTGTGGTAACTGAGAAAAACTTCAGTACTTATATACAGAAACCAGTATCAGAGGTGAGCTAATGAACCTAATGACCTTGAGGTAACCGTATCTCCCTGTCTAGGTCCAATTGAAGAAAACCCTAGTGTTGGACTCTCAGTTCGTGATCCAAGAGTGAAATTAAGATTCAAATGAGGTCAAGTACTATAACCAATTAGTTGGTTTATTGACAAAAGACAAGTATTATATAAAAAAGGGAAATTATTGTAATGAAGGTGATAGAGATAGAACAGACTGGAAAAAAAAAAAACAAGAAAATGAAGCAAGGATATGGGTGCAGAGAGAGAGAGAGTCTCCATCATGGGTCCAGCGGTGTCCTGGGAGACCATCATCAGAGGTGGTGGAAATTCTTGAGTGTTTGTAATCAGTATTGGAGCAGAGTGTCCCCCAGGAATCCATAGTACTCATCAGAGGTGGGTGTCCTCATGGAGGTGTCCTTCTGGAGTTGTTCCCTTGAAGGTACCCCTGGAGGCGTCCTGATGGAGTTGCCCTCATGGCAATGTCATATGAAGGGTGTCCCTCAGTGTCTGTAATAGTCACTCAATAGAGAGTGTCCTCATGGAGGTGTCCTTCTGGAGTCATCGTCATGGCAAAGGCTCCTGGTGATGTGTCCCTTGGTGATTACCTTTTTCCTCCTTTTATAATGACTTGGGGGATTACTTCTATTCTTCATGCCATGTATTACACATTCCTGGTGGACTAGTTTCCATGTCATGTATTACACATTCCTGGTGGACTAGTTTCCATGTCATGTATTACACATTCCTGGTGGACTAGTTGGAGCCAGCTCTTCAACTGCATGTGTTTGTAGCAATTCTTGCAATAATGGGCAGCAATTCTTCACACCAATCCTCAAGGTAATGGATGGAAGAGTCTTAGCTCTTTCATGGTCATCCCTCAGGCAGTGAATGGTGGAGTCCTAGTTCAGCTCGTTATACCCTTCTCCAAGGCAATGGAGGGAAGAGGTTTATCTCAAATCCTCCCACCCATCTCTGAGCTTAAAGAGAGGTAGAATTTCATCTCAGCTTCTCATACCAATTTTTTGAGACAATGGACAGTGGAGTCTGATTTTATATCAGTCTTTCACACTCTTGCATACTTTTTATGCTAAAGTTTTGCAAGTAAGTAATGAAGTAATTAAATTGCGTAAACATATTGTCTTATGACATTTATAGTACATAATTGAGCAGTAGTCCTGGTGTATTGAATCTATGGCAGATCACACAATTAAATTTATTAAAACACCAGTGTCTGGGGGTTCAGCAGTAGCAGTCATTTTTCTCCTTCTTAGTAGCTGGTGCAATGCTGTGGTTTTGACTTTAGCCTGGGAACAGTACTGGTAACATTGACTTTTTTAGCTGTTGCTCAGTAATGTTCAGTTTGACCAGGGACTTTGTGAGTCTCATGCTCTGCCAGAGAGGAGAGGAAGCCGGGAGGAAGCAGAGACAAGACACCCGACCCAAACTAGCCAAAGTGTTATCCATACCACAACGCGTCATGGCCACTATATAAACTAGAGGCAGTTACCCAGAAGGGCTATATCACTGCTTGGTAGGCCTGGGTATCTGTCGGTGGTGAGGTGCTGTATACTCTTCCCTTGTTATTTCCCTTATCATCATCATTACTGGTGGCAGCAGCAGTGATTTGTGTTATACCTTAGTTACTGGGCTGCTCTTATCTAATCCCCTGGGAGTTACATTCTTTCGATTCTCCTCCCCATCCCTCCAGGAGGAGCGGGAGGACAGGGTGGGGGGAAGTGAGCTAACAGCTGCATGGCTTCTGAGTTACTGACTGGGCTTAAACCATGGCAGACAGTAAAACAAATCATTAAGCTAATGTTAATTAATGATTAAGTAAAAAAGAAATAAAAATAGCAGGTGACCAGTTTGCCTGCTTGAGATGAGTAGCAGCTTAATTCCTGCCTCAAGACTTTCATGCTATTATGTTATAAATAGAATTTTAACCAAGTATAACAAAATTGTTCAGCTCCACTACTGCATATTAATAACTATACTTTATATTTGATCTCCATACAAAATAAATTGAAATCTATGTATAGAATTGCAATGACTTGGGCTGGCTGTAATAATAAAGGATGAGTTGAAATTTCATATTTAAGAGAGAAGAAAAAAATTAAATGAAACAAAATGCATCCACAAAGCCTTGCAGGAAAATGTAAAGTAACTAGAAAAGTAATTTAAATACTAATTTAAAGGAAGAAAAGTGAATAAATAACCTTGCTCAAATTGCTGTACTTGTAGAAGAAACTGCCCTCCCACCCTTTCCCAACAAGAGCATTAAAGACCTGTGGAACACAATCAAAAGCTATGAATGTAACTTACATGCTTTGTATTAGCATGACCCCTTTTCTCACTAGCCTGAAAAACTGAGTTAATCAGAGAACTGGTGTAGGGAAAAGTTGCAAATACAGCAATCAAAGGCATCTCTACTCATGCTTGTTACTTTTATTAATACCTGTTGCAGTTTTTAGATGCTGATAGGTGCTGTTCCAGGAAAAGCTCTTAGCAACTTACATTTTATTGCAGGGTATCAATTACTGAAAAGTGTTTATTCACATGGAGAGAGAGATGGTTAGAGGGCAATTGCTATTTCTAACATCTGTGTTGACTGTAGAGTTCATAGTAAATTGTTACCCATGTCCCTTAGAAAAAGGGTTAAACTTAGCCTTTCTGAAAGGCAGACCTGATTTTTTTTTACACCTTATGTAACAACAGCTATGCCTGTAAAGGATTCCTTATTGAAGGAAATACAGAGCAGAAATAAAGAGAACAGCTGTCTATTTCAGCTTCAACTGCCAAACAATTTTTAAGCTGTTGGTTGAGATACTTCACTTAGACTCTGGCACCTATTTGCTTTGATTTAGAGTTCTGTCTTATTTAAAACTCTCTAAATAGAGTACCAAAGCTAATATGCTTGTAAAAACATGTTGAAGTATAGATTTTTTACTATGATTCATGATGTACGTATATTTTCTAACTTGTGCTCATCAGAAAGCTACCTATATTGTTCGAAATATTACAAAGTTTTCAACATTGCTGTGGAGGCTTTTTAAGATTTTTTTTGTTTTTGTTTTTGTTTTTTTTCTAAGAAATTAGAACAATGTTTTGTCTATAAGATATTTAGTAGATAGACTTTAGTGGATATTTACTAGGCTTATATCTACAAGACTGTGCAACACATTTGTGCCATTTTCTGATAATTTTCAGCTAACAAGTTTTTGGACTTGCATTTCAATAGAGTTCAGGTAATGTAAATCAGTCACATGTAATATTGCTTCAAGATTACCTATCACTGCGAAAACAGCTTTACAATAACTTTGATACCTAAAGCACATCATCCACATGAAGCTGAGTGCCATGAATTATCCTCTTGTTTAGCAAACTGATTTCTATAGTAGAAGCCATAGTTCTTTTAAATTTTTGCATGTGAAGAAAACAGAACAAATTAAAATATACTTGACATATTGACAGGATCTTCATAGCATTCTGAGATACCTGTAATTCAGAGGTAAAAGTGAAATCTTCTTTACGCATAAGTAAAGCCCTAGGGTATTCTGTGAGCCCTTCTTAGGCTTCAATAGCATATTAACATTGTTGTGAAAGAAAAATAAGAAGTGGTGTCATTAAGGAAAAATGAAGGCTGAGCCTTGGAACAAGGACTTTGTAAACATCTGTGCTTTGTTGACTGTAATTTTTGAAATTTAAAACCTAAAATAAAATTAGGGTTGGGCCTGAGGATACAGTGATGACAGAATAAAGCACCATGGGTCACTTGTCCATGACATGTCTTTAATGTAAGAGTCAGATAAAGATTCAAATTCATGTTGTAAATCTAGAGACATCATTGTTATTGTCTCACTTGATCTTCTGTAGAGCAAAAGTCTAGAACTTGCAGAACCTGTAATCTTTAATCAATTAATTAATATACAAATGTAATTTCAGAGTAAGTTACCTCACGTACAAATAGCTTGTTTCTGACAGTTCTAATTGGATATAACATGAGAACAACTACTGATCTATGGCTGTAGCTAATATCACTGTTTTGGGTTGATTGTGCTTTTTGTGGTGTTTCTCAGCAGCATGGGAACCAATTGCTAATTCCTGTAACATGTTTTTAGGTGTCCCAGTTTCCTTGCTGTTCATGCATGTCCTGGGTTCAGCAGTTGCAGTCAGTTTTTTCTCCTCCTTAGTAGCTGGTGTTTTGACTTAACCCGGGAACAAGGCTGATAAGACCAATGTTTTTGGTTGTTGCTAAGCAATGTTTGCCCTGACCAAGAACTTTGTGAGCCTCATGATCTGCCAGGGAGGAGGGGAGGAGGGGAGGCCGGGAGGAATCAGGGACAGGACTGTACTGACAGGACCAAACTGACCAAAGAGGTATTCCATACCATAGGACGTCATGCCCAGGATGTAACTGGGAGTTATCTGGAAGGGCTAGTGTTCTGGGGGTGGTTGGAGGAGGTACTGGGTCAGCGGTTTGTGGGGTGTCGTGAGTTATCTGTCGATGGTTGGTGAGATGCTGTACTCTTTTCCCTTGTTATTTCCTTTATCGTTATTATTATTGGTGGTAGCAGTAGTGATTTGTGTTATACCTTAGTTACTAAACTGTTCTTATCTCAACCTGTGAGAGTTGCATTCTTTTGATTCTCCTCCCCATCCCTCTGGAAGCAGGGGAGGGCAAGAAAGGGGGGTTGAGTGAGTGAACAAAATGCATGGCTGGGTTTAAACCATGACAATGCATCTAGGAGGAAACTTATATCAGACGATTATAGCATTACTTTCAGATTCATAAGTGTGTTGTGTTCATGAAAGGAATTCAGTTTCAAATTGACAGTAAGAAGTAGATTCAAGATTATTTGTAGCTTTCAGAGAGTCCCTGTTTTCTATATTTGTGCAATAAATGTCTGGATAGTCAAAATGTCCTACAATTACTTCATATTTTTTTTTTCCTATCTGCTTCCCTTTTGGCTTTATGATATAACAATGATCAGGGTTTATTTGGTTTGATTTCTTGGAAGTCTTTCATTCACTGTAATCTTAGTAAGGTCTTAAATCATAGAGTTCTTACCATTTTGATTGATTGCATTACTTCTTTTCCCTCTTTAACTCTTTTCAAAAAAAGCATGAGAAAATTCACCACTCATTTATTTATGCTTGTTGGTAGAGTAAAAGCAGTATTCAGAGATATTCTTCAATCCTTAGTAAACACTTCTGCATATCATGTTTGTTAAAAATGAAATCAAACCAAATAAACCCTAATCTGTTTGTCCCTCATATGTATTTGCACATTAAACTTTGAGAAGTAAGATCAAAATGATACTGCAAAAAATGTGTACAGAAATTGTAAATACCAGAAGAAATGGTTTTCAGGTACCCAGGTGAACTGAAAGGGGTTTGTAATTCCCATTCCTAAGAAAAATATTCATAATACTTATTTTATAATATTTGGAAAGAAATCTTATTTCTTCCCAGGTTAGTATTTTACTTCTCTAATGTGAGATTTTTCTGAGTTCTGAGTGTACTCTGGTGCGCCTGCTTTTTGTCCAAAAGTTAACATGCTACACATTCTTCTGTTTATTTTGTGTGCTCCCATTAATCTTTAGCAGCCAGTTCTTGTTACAAAGAATTGTTATTTCACTGTCAGCAGAGGGAGCACAAACCACTGGATTTTACCAGATGAAATGAAAATAACAGAAGCTTGTTTATATTCTAAATGCATTTTAATGTAATGCATTAACAATTAACATTAAAATTAACAATTCATTACCTTTATAATTAAATAAACAAGCTTGCACACCTATTTGGTTATTATGGTCATCCTGAAAATACTGGTGTGTTAGTTTCATGAAATTTTAGGGTGAGATGTCTGCAGGTAATTTTCTTTCAAGGACAATATTATTGCCTGACATTAGACATCTTGTGCAGTTCTAAGGAGTCCTTCAAAATCAATTTGTACATTATCCAGACTCAGTCTTTAGTTACTTAACCTTTAAAATCCGCAGTGATTGCACTCAAAAGGAGATCATCAGAATAAAGATAAATTTAGTATTATAATTAGTATTTTACACTGTTGTTTTCCTTTTAATTTTTTCCATAGAAAATATATTTTGGTTTTAACATGTTGAACCTAAATTTTTAAGGGAACAAGTATTTTTGAGTACTTTAGAAATCAGTTATTAAATTATAACATGGTTGAAAATAAAATTCTTTATCTTGTTTTTGTTATTTTCATAGCTTTTATTAGAATTAATATTTACCAGTTGTTTGCATTACAAGCTGTCAAGCTGCAGGGGGTCTTTTTGCATAGATGATCTTAAGGTCCTTTCCAACACTAACTATTCTATGATTCTATGAGTTCTTCTACAGTTATATTTTATGCTTTGAGTTTTTTTTCCACATTATTGCTTTATCAAGCTACAGTCTTGAGCACTCCAAATAATAGTTTCTGTAGGAGTTGCAGCTACTTGGCAGCTCTCAAGACATTTTTTTTTTTTGTAATATTTAATATATTTTTTATCATTATAACAATAGGCCAAGTAAGATTATTTGATTGCAAGTGGATCTTTTTTTGACAAATAATTAATCACTGTTGAAATTCTTTAAGCAGACAGTAAAGTTATGCTGGGTATGGTTCCATCTTCCAAGTCAGTATCATCTTCTTTAAAGTAATCAATAATAGATAATGGTTTACTCTCACATAAAGGAGCTGTATTTTTTTGTTGTTGGTATGCATGATTTGGAACATGGGCTATAAGGCATACTCATATCAATAATTTCATGTTTATCAATATGGATTTAATTAGCAATATTTCTATGATTTTGAAATTAAATTATTTGAAAATTGGTCATCTGGGGTATTCTGAGCATATCTTAATACTGCTTGACCATGCTCTTTTGCTTTTGAAGAAGCTGCTAATTCTGTTTCTTTGTTAGGAAAACAACCTCACAAACACCACACACAGATTTACTCCTAGTATCTATTGACACAGATATGTACTATTATATATGACTCTATCTTTTTGTATTTCCGTAGCACACAGGAAAGTATAGCACACTGACTTCCGGGCCAAACACTAAATTAGGACACAAAATTAAGTCTTTTGCATGTACTTGTTTAAAACCAAAGGAAAATTTTGCAGGTGTAGAAAATGTTCAGTTGTACTGAACATTTTAACTCTCAATGTTGTTACAGCTCCTGCTGCCCAGACTCCTCACCTAAATCTCTTACTATGTCTAAGTACGATCTTTTGATTTGTATCTTTAACTACAAGATGAGGAAATAGTATCTAAGCAGGCATGAAAAATTTCAACTTCTCCTGTTTCTGTCCCAGCTCATTTTTCAAAATAAAGGAAAATAAAATAATTTTTTAAGAAGAAATTATGCCCTAAAATAGAAAAATACTACTTCCTACTGCCTTTTAAATGCATTGGCATTGACTTCTGAAAGAACTTTACTATCCCTTGGAGTATATGAATATATATTCCCTGTGAGTATGGGAATACTCAGGATGCTTTGTGAATGCTCTCTGTATTGTGAGCCTGAGCCCTCACGGACTGGATATTGTAATCACAATCCTACCTCTGAAGTTTTTCTCAGTATAGAAAAATGACCCTTTCACCTCCTAAAGCCAACCTCCCCTATTGCTGTGTTGCCTGTATTTACCACTGGGTTTAAGCTGTGTTTTGAAATGCTATTGAGGATTAAGACCCTCTGTATCCACTGATCTATGATGTGTATGCATTTATAAATTTTTAAAAACAGATACTAAAAATTCAAGTTATTTTAGATGTTCTCCTATTTTCTTTAAAAGTATTCTGATTTATTTTCAAGGAAAAGTAGGAAGGACTTGTAGTTTTTAGAAAACTTTCATTATAGATACTTACAGAACAGAAGTCATTAATGATTAAAAATTACATATCATGGAAAGATTTGGTGTCTGATTTACTGAATTGCTTTAGTCAAGAATACTTAAATTTAGTGTTTCATTTGATATTCTTAACAAAATAGTTTGTTAGCTTTTATTTTGATTCATGGGTTTTGTTTTTTTTTTATGAGACTGAAGATACCTAAGTGAAAGTATTTTGTTTCCTATCCAAAGCATTTTTCTTATTGTAAACCATTGTTAGAAAAGCCGAAACTCCTTAGTTCACATACCTAAAATGATTAGAGACAATCCTTTGCCCACCCCAAAAATGAGGATTAGGGAGAATAAAAAAAAAAAAAAAAAAAAAAAAAATTTTGGGGGGGAAAAAATTACCCCCTTT
>NDXB01009660.1:186409-199113 GCA_002631895.1 Agapornis roseicollis
AACCCAAAACCAACCAAAAAAAAAAAAAAAAAGAAAATGAAAGACAGAAGCACTTCAGATATTTTGTCACTTTCCTTGAACTGAGATGTTGTTGTGGTTTAAACCCAGACACGTAGCTCGTTCACTCGCTCAACCCCCCTTTCTTGCCCTGCCCTGCTTCCGGAGGGATGGGGAGGAGAATCAAAAGAATGCAACTCCCACAGGTTGAGATAAGAACAGTTTAGTAACTAAGGTATAACACAAATCACTACTGCTACCACCAATAGTAATAATGATAAAGGAAATAACAAGGGGGTAGAATACAGCATCTCACCAACCACCGACAGGTAACTCACGACACCCCACCAAACACCAACCGAATCCCTCCTCCAACTCCCCCAGAGAGAGCTAGCCCTTATGGATAACTCCAGTTACATCCTGGGCATGACGTGCTATGGTATGGAATACCTCTTTGTCTAGCTTGGGTCAGGCGTCCTGTCCCTGCTTCCTCCCCTCCTCCCCTCCTCCCTGGCAGAGCATGAGGCTCACAAAGTCCTTGGTCAGAGTAAACATTACTTAGCAACAACTAAAAACATTGGTCTTATCAGTTTTGGTCCCAGATTAAGTCAAAACACAGTCCTGCACCAGCTACTAAGGAGAAGAAAAACTGACTGCTATTGCTGAACCCAAGACAGATGTATTTTTCTTATTGTTTTAAATGAACGTGTTTAGTCTTAATAAATCCTTCTGCTTTTAATCTCTTTGTTGCTATTTCAGAAAATACTAATATAAATTCTTCTAATCCCAGCCTTATTTTTAATTGCTTTTTATTTTGCCCTTATACTGGCCACTTGAAATTACTGGCCACTTGAAATTACTGGCCACTTTTGAGAACAAAGTTTTCCTAACGAAGGAGTTCTTGACAGGTCTTTAGCTTTTTGTGTCATAAATGAATATTTAATTTAAATGGATTCCTTTGAAAACTGTTCTTACTGTACAACAGAAATTAAAAATTGAAATAATGTAGCATTTTAATGTGGGAACTTTTATATACATGTATGTGCAGCAGGGCAAGGATTTTACTGATTTCAGGGTTTCAGAACTGGTATTAGATGTGGATGAAATACTTAGTTGAACTTTCCAGTTATCATAAAAGAATTGTAACATGAAGGGATTTGTTGATATTATCACAGGAGATATTAAAGAGGTAAAAAGTTTCAAACTCTCACTGTCAACCAATCAGTCATTTACTAGTGAGCTGCACTTTCCACAAATTATTATAATGTCTAAACTGAAAATGTGTAAATGTGTAAATGTGTTATACTTTTATTGATGCTAGTGTTCTGGACACTGAGGATGAGACTTAGGTCTAATTTGAATCTCTAGATTAAGTTGCCTATGTATTAATTTTGTGTTAAGATACCCAAAGTTATTCAAGACCCCCACGTGGTGCTCAGAGTTATGATTTAGGACTTACAAGAGATCCATACCTTCCTGGAACAGTAGCTGGAGAAGCACCTTGGGGCACCTCAAGTGATAGATACAACATTGGTATGACTGAAGGCTATGTGAAAAAAAAATAGTTTTCTCCAACTTTGCTGCCTGATCTTGTGCCCTAGAAAAATGTAAGTTTCTCAGAACAAAGAAAGTGGGTGTTGAATGAGCATGTCAAGAGCCAAAAGAAGAGAGAGATTAGATATAAGGAAAAAAACATAAATATTTCTGTCCCAGGGATGTCTTTCTTAATGCACAAGGAGGAAACTTGAAGGTGAAACAGGTTGTCAGATGGAATGATTTAGAACAGAGGCAATTTGAAAGGAATGGGGATCTTGGATTCCCAAAATGATTACAGCCTAGTTGCAAACAATACAATGCAGAAATTAAGGCATGGTATATCTATCTTACTCAGAGTGAAAGACATTCTTTTAGTCTATTAATGCATAATTTGTCTTATTTGTCATGCCAGGACTCAATACAGGCAGTGATCTGCAAACATTAATAGCAGTATGCAACAGTATTTCATAAAAATAGAAAGTAGCCTGTAAAATAGACTATACCCATGTTCAAATATGAATATGAGCATTTCCAAATTTGGGGGAAGGGATCTGAAATTGTTAAAATTTTGTTGTTTCTTGCACAAAATGTGTTAAAATGTATTAAGATTACAGTGAAATCTAAGGATAAATGGTAAGCATGGGATTTGTTTGATTCAAAGTAGACATCAACAGTCACCCGTGCTGCCTTTATAGGCAGAACCTGGTACTTCTACAATATTTCATCACATCCTAATGTAGATATTTAACACAGGCAAGTGAATCAATTATATCCTAATTTCACTTTTCTGGGAGCTTAGCATTAATGTATATAGCTAAGCTAATCATATTTTAGATCTCTAAAGTTAGGTAACAGAAACCGCATGCTAAGCTGTCTGTGCAAAAGAACTGTTTAAAAAAGAAAAGAAAAAACTTCAAGGAAACACACTACATTTGAAGTCAGAAATGGCAATCAAAAGTTTGCTGACTTCTGTGACATAAAGTCAGCTACGAAGATAAATAGGAATGAGAATAGTGTAAAAAGTGGCAAATGACAGTTTTAAATTAATTTAGCTTTGAAAGAACTTAAAACTCAAATTAAATCAACAGGTCCTGGTAATCTCAAATCTGGAGAGCAATGGACAACAGAAGGCTTTATTGACAAGAAGTGTTCAATTACTCAAGCATAGATATTTAGTAGCATGCAAGGCACACAACCATATTTCATCTGTGGTGCAATCAGTGCTCAACGAGGAGGATATCCCATAAATCCTGTGTCATGTCTGTCATCTGTTACACTCAAAATCTTTTGGGGTATGAGGGCCACACCTCTTTTGAAAAGCCAGGAATTAACAGTTAAACTGATTTTAAACAGCCTAATTGAAGATATATTATCAGATTAGTCACAATGATGGTGACAGTTGTTCAGATTATATAAAGGTTAAACTGGTACAAGCTTTCTATTATCTCTCCCTCTTTGGTGTTAAGCTTTCCTATGGTTTTTATGTCTGAAGGTCATTAGATGTAAATGAGAAGGGTATTTAGAGTGAGACGTTAGTATCCCAAGTTCTTTGCTGGAAGAAATGTAATGATGGGGTCTCTCTTTTGTTGCCAAAAAGGATTATGATATCTATATGGTTTCTTTCCCTTTATTTAGTATTTGTTTATGATAATTTTTCACATTTGCTAATACATTCTATGCCTTGCTTTTGTCTTACATAGTTCAGAACACATTTGAATCTATCATATATTCTGTAATTTACATAAATTGCAATTCTGAAATCAATAATTTCAGTAATTGGTATTTTGTGATATTTTTATAGCTTTAGACCTCCTGTATACCATGAATCCCTTTTCTTGTTATACTATATCTGTATTCAGTATCCCTACTTGGTCTTCCTCTACACTATATAATTATGCCAAGGTCATATATATTTCATTCCACACAGTAACTACTTGCTTGTTACTATTAACTACTATCTGTATAAAATTATGGCTATATCACAAAATTATACCCAGCCAAATTATAATACTAACATTAGTTTAATTTATTAGTAGCTAACTACTTTAATGTGATGGTATAATTATGTTAAAAAAAAAAAATGGAGCTTGGAGCTAAAAAAGGAGCTAGGAGCTAACAGGGAGCAATCAAACATTAATCTTATTTTCTGTATCAGGTCTGATTTAATGATCTGGACTGGAGGGAAACATGATCCATATGGATGTGCAGTGCACATGTTGAAATGGCATAACGTTTCTAGTTACATGACAAGTCTTTGCATTCTTCTTTGGCTAGTACTAACTAAGAGAAAGCATATTATATTTTTCCTTAGGTGTCAATAAATCCACCCTCACCAGTAACACTCATGTAGGGATATGAAAAGGATCATTGCAACACATGAATACTTGTAATTAGAATTTTTTTGTTAAGGTTTCTTGGATTTTTAAATTGCTTAATTTTCCTTACTATGAAAAGAATATTGTACAAGTTACGATTTTCTACTCCAGATACAAGACTGATTATCAGGTAAGGCTGAAAAATTTGTGGTTTATAATTTAATATTTATGGATACTGCCAGTTTCCCGGATTAGGCCTTTCATTTCCTAGTGTCCTGAGTTCAGCAGTAGCAGTCATTTTTTCCTCCTTAGTAGGTGGTGCAGTGCTGTGGTTTTGACTTTCAGCCTGGGAACAGCACTGATAACACCAATGTTTTTAATTGTTGCTCAGTAATATTTATACTGACCAAGGACTTTCTGAGTCTCATGCTCTGCCAAGGAGGAGGAGGAGCCAGGAGGAAACAGAAACAGGACACCTGACCCAGACTAACCAAAGAGGTATTCCATGCCATAGCATGTCATGGCCACTATATAAACTGGGGGCAGTTACCCAGAAGGGCTAGATCACTGTTCAGTCTGGCTGGGTATCAGCAGGTGGAGAGCAGTTGTATTCTCTTCCCTTGTTATTTACCTTATTATTATTATTATTGGTTTGAAGATAGGAGTTTTCTCTCTCCTATGAGGAAAGCCTGTCTTTGCTAACGAAGATTCAGGAAGGGCTTTAACCCATGCGTTCTGAACAAGACTGTCATCTCCTGAGTCAATCTCAAGGGACTGATGATGCAACAGCACATCAAACGTCTAGGCTGGATTCTGACTTCGAGGCATTCAGTCATAAGCCCGCAGATGGTAGCCTCGCGCCAATGGACTGAGCAGGATTACTATTGCAACAACACATCATCAGTAGGGTAGAACTAACCTGTCTCACTTGTCTAGCCTTGTTTGGTCTTCCATCTAAGAGAAGGACACTCTTACAGAACCTAGGACCTGAGGACTTTGCTGTCATTGTCCTAGCTAGCTAGGCAATGGCAGTTAAACCTCAGGTGTAAAGGGTGAGGCCAGTTCTTTACAGGGTGCCCTCACCTAAAAAATTCCCCTGTGCAGGCTGGAAAGGCTTACTCTCACTTGTCTGTATGGACAGATGAGGGTCGAAACGGTAGGTGACAAGGTACATTGGAAGCTGCAGATCCAACCTTTCACGGGTTGCTTGAGATTTCCCCAGGAGTTGACAGTCCTGGTCAAAACCTCCTGAGTTTTTTCCAACCTTTTTTTCCAAACAGCCTTTTTTTTTCCAACCAAATTTACCTATCCCACATGCCCTTAGTCATCGTGCTTGTAGTAAGCATGGCTAAAGCCCTTCCCAAATCTTCACTTGTGAAGCCAAGCCATCAATTATTATTGGTGGTAGCAATAGCAGTTTTGTGTTGTACCTTAGTTACCAGACTGTTTTTATCTCAACCCATGTGAGTTACATTATTTTGATTCTCCTCCCCGGGGGGGGAGGGGGGGCAGGAATGCAGGGAAAATGAGAGAGCAGCTGCATGGTTCTGAGTTACCGGCTGGGCTTAAACTATGACACCTAGTCAGCTTTTCTTCTATGATTCAGTTCTGAAAATCTCTCAATTTCTCATTTCATTGGTAAAAAAATTGCCTGTAGACCACATTGTTGCTTAATTAATATCTATATGCATTTTTCAAACTCACTTTTATGATCATCAGAAAGTACCCTTGCTATGTTGTGATATTTGATTACTTCTGCATTGTAATCCTTGTGGATTGCATGTCTAGTTCCTTGTTCATTTTTCAAGAGATTAATTATTTCCATTTTTAAAGCTTTTCTCCTTTTAGCTGTTTTATTTCTCACAGGTCTTCTTACAGACTCCATATATTTTTAATACACCTATTGATTAAAGCAGTGGCTCAAATGTTCTGTGAATGATTAAAATATGGAGTGACTGGGTTTGGGCTTGGTTTTTGTTTGTTTGTTCAACTCAGACCTGAACTGTAAGGAAAAAAATAACAAAATCCTTATTCTTATTGTCTTATCTTCAAATAAAAAATGATTTTATTACTCACCTCCAGTTTAGGATTACCATACTTTTAACTGCACAGAATTTGTGGAGAAGCATTATGTCACAGTTTTATTACTCCATTCCCTATTCATCTTTGTACAGCCAACAAGACTCAGGTATTAATGATGTGAAGGACAGGCTGGGAGAGGCTTAAAGGCATAGATATTCCTTTGTGGCTCTGAACCTGATGGCATGCACCAATTTCAGGCACCCAAGGCTGAGTAAGCAAACAAGCAAATAAAAAGAGTAAATAAAGAGAAGGTAAGAGAAAGAAAAGTGAAAATTACACTTTTAATTGAGACCCACTTGAGCTCCCCATTGGTGATTTCTGTTCACAAGTGTAGGATTTCATTGGCATTGGTTAAAGCACACCTAATTAGTGTTGCGTACTGCACACATTAAATTCTGTGTATTTACATTGCTGGGTAATAACTGATATTAGAAATGTTAGTAATTTGTAGTTCTCTAGACTTTCTTGTAATATGACTTTGTAGGTGCGGCGGGTTAACTTTGGCAGCAGTCGGATGCCATCCATTTGTTCACTTGCTCCCTCTCCTCAACAGGACAGGGGAAGAAAACATCATGAAAACCTTGTGAGTCAAGATAGGGAGACTGTTACCAGTTACCCTCATGGCCAAAACAGACTCAACGTGTGCCATTCCCACAGTTTCTCAACTACCAAAACCTGGCCATGTACCCCCAGTACAATAGGCTAAAAGCTACAAGGAGAACACTGAAGGGATCTTAGCACAGTGTTACAGACTAAAGCTACAAGCAAAACTGTGAGAAGTTAAGGAAACAGCAGGGCAATTCAACATCAGTGGCAATAGTTTTCTGTAAGAAACACAGCATGGTAACACAGTGCCAGGCCATGAGGGTAAGGGTACTTGGGACACCAGAGTGATGAGACTGTGCAGTAGCATCAGGGTGTGGAGATAGGGATCACAGGGCTGGAAATTAATGGCACGCTTCTGAGTTGCAAGTGGAGGGCCTGTAACACTGCCAAGTTTAAAACCTCTTAAGTGTTGTGCAGAAGACCTTCTTCCACCATGAGGTTATAGTGTGTTGCCCTTCCTTACAGATCCAGAGACTTGTTCAGTAATAAAATGATTTTTATTTGGAACATCCATAATGGGATTGTATTTATCATTTAATTATTGGAGTAGAAGTTATAGTCTAAATTATTTGAAAATTAAATTATAAAATTGCTTTTTCATCTGCTTTACCTCTGTCGTCTTTATCTTCTTTTTTGTGTTTATTTACTATAGACTCATGCTTTTTTTTTTTTAATCCCAGATTAAAGTAATTTTTTTTTTCATTTTGTTTCATATTCCAGGTAAATGGATTCACAAAAAAAGTTGAAAGAAAGAGACAGTGAAGAAAATGTAGCAACTATTTTGCCTTCAACGTAAAGGCAGTTTCTTTCTTAAGATACAGATAGTTTCAGGAACTTTAGTTTCAGGAACTTTTAATGAGACTGAAGTAGTGTGTATTTATTTGCTCTCAATTTATTTTGGCAGTAGCTGTGTCTTGATGCCAGTTTTCTTTTACATGCTGTGAGGAATAAAGATGAAAGGCTTGTACTGCCTTCTATGCAAGTAATGGTTACCTGTTCTCTGTTCAAAATAATTTCTGTATTTTGGTCTTGAATCTTGGAAAGAGTAAACTTAGCAGAAAAATCTAAGCATGTAGTTGTTGCAAACAATAAAACATAAAAGAACATTTATGAGGATTTCTGTGCAAATTCTAATTGTTTTAATTTTATGTTGCTTCATTTTATTGAAATAATAAAGAGTGATCAATGGCTGGCAAATGGATCAGTGTTCTGAATCCTTTTTCCTTCAGTTCTGATACTAATATTACAGAGATAATACATTTCAAGATTCAAACTTCTTGGTGTGTGTGGGAAAGGTTTAAAAAGGCTCCAAGGTTCTATGTGTATTCTGACATCTTTTGCCAAGCTTTGATGCCACCACACACTGCTTTGGCTATTGCTACCTGGGCTAACAGCAGTTTGTATCACTCCTAATGGCATACCTTCACTTTCCACCCCAAACCAGGGGTTCTGACCTCTGCTGCTGTTCTGTCTCACTGCAACTTCCTTTAGAGACCTTAAGGTAATATTCCCCGATGCCAGTTTCTCTGACTAGAATCTACCCGTATTAATTGACTAAGTGTTGCTTGACTCAACTAAAGCCTCCATGCTGGCTGGCAGAATTTGTTTTCATGAACTGATTGAAAGTACTTTGCATGCCATTATATTTTGGTTTCAGAATTGATATATTACTTAGTCATAGAATCATAGAATAGTTAGGGTTGGAAAGGACCTTAAGATCATCTACTTCCAACACCCCTGCCATAAGCAGGGACACCTCACACTGAACCATGGCACCCAAGGTTTCATCCAACCTGGCCTTCAACACTGCCAGGGATGGAGCACTCACAACCTCCCTGGACAACCCATTCCACCATCTCACCACCCTAACAGCAAAGAATTTCTTCCTTACATCCAATATAAATCTCTTCTGTTCAAGTTTGAACCTGTTACCCCTTGTCCTGTCACTACAGTCCCTAATGAAGAGTCTCTCCCCAGCATCCCTAGAGGCCCCCTTCAGATACTGGAAGGCTGCTAGGATGTCTCCACACAGCTTTCTCTTCCCCAGGCTGAACAGCCCCAACTTTCCCAGCCTGTCTTCGTATGGGAGATGCTCCAGTCCCTTTGATCATCCTTGTGACCCTCCTCTGGATTTGTTTCAACAGCTCCGTGTCCCTTTTATGTTGAGGACACCAGAACTGCACACAATACTCCAGGTGAGGTCTCACGGGAGTAGAGTAGAGGGGCAGGATCACCTCCTTTGACCTGCTGGTCACACTCCTTTTGATG
Organism: Agapornis roseicollis; assembly: GCA_002631895.1. Lineage (NCBI taxonomy): Eukaryota > Metazoa > Chordata > Aves > Psittaciformes > Psittacidae > Agapornis > Agapornis roseicollis. The sequence continues at coordinate 195,214 of NDXB01009660.1, forward strand.
CAGCCCACAATACGGTTGGCTTTCGGGGCTGCAAGTGCACACTGTCTGCTCATGTTCATTTTCTCATTGACCACCACCCCCAAGTCCTTCTCTGCAGGGCTGCTCTCAATCTCCTCTTTGCCCAACCTGTAGCTCTGCCTGGGATTGCTCAAACCCAGGTGTAGGACTTTGCACTTGGCATGGTTAAACTTCATGAGGCTGGCATCAGCCCACCTCACAAGCATGTCAATGTCCCTCTGGATGGCATTCCTTCCCTCCAGCATATCCACCGAACCACACAGCTTGGTGTCACCGGCAAACTTGCTGAAGGAGCACTCAATCCCACTGTCCATGTCAGCGACAAAGATGTTAAACAAAACCAGTCCCAACACCGATCCCTGAGGAACACCACTTGTCACTGGCTTCTAGCCGGACACTGAGCCATTGACCACAACTCTTTGCATGCACCGAGTGGTCCACCTATCAAATTGATGTCTCTCCACTTTAGAGACAAGGATGTCATGTGGGACAGTGTCGAATGCTTTGCACAAGTCCAGGGAGATGATGTCAACTGCTCTACCCCTGTCCATCAGTTCCAAAGCCCCATCATAGAAGGCCACCAAATTGGTCAGGCAGGATTTCCCCCTAGTGAAGCCATGCTGGCTGCCACCAAGCACCTTGTTGTTTTTCATGTGCCTTAGCATGCCTTCCAGGGGAATCTGCTCCAAGATTTTGGAGGCACAGAGGTGAGACTGACTGAAACTGTGACTGGACAGTTTTACTTCTATGCTTTGCATACATGCATAGGAAACTTCTATTACAAGTCTATTCCTCACTGTATTTCAAAGTCTTTGCTTCTTTAGGTTTCTCATTTATTTCTTCACTGGATAACTTCACATAAAATGGTAAGGGAAAAAATAAAAAAAAAAAAAAAAAATTACTTTAATCTGGGATTAAAAAAAAAAAAAAATTACTTTAATCTGGGATTAAAAAAAAAAAAAAATTACTTTAATCTGGGATTAAAAAAAAAAAAAAATAATTTTATCTGGGAATAAAAAAAAAAAAAAAACAACTGAAACATTCCAAGACTCATTCTGTGAGTTATTTTTCCATAGGTGTTGCAGACTTCTTTTCCTGAATACAGTATTTTTCTCCTAAGAACAGAAAACATTTCATTGAGAGTTAACTGTGTTCAGGATGACTGGCAGCTGAGAATAAAATGGCACTTTAAAGGTCACACATTAAATAAGGTTAGGCTTCTATTTGTGCAAAATCTATATGTATGGGTATAAACCCTGGAGCAAAATTGTACCTGGACTTAACTCTATGGAAAACTAAGGGTTAAGCAGTTAAGCAATAGGTAGAAAATGACAACCTGAAAGTCAGTTAAAGGTCAGTCCAGGACTCAAGTGCACCTAGAAAAATAAAATGTGAGTGTGGAGCATGTCAAAATAACAAGATATGACAGTAGACTGAGGAGCTACCTAGAATCTGTGTGAGGTCAAAAGGCCAGAATGCAGCCCATTGAGAAGAGACACATTGATCGCCACATCCTACTTACTCTGCAGCAAGAAGTGCAGAGAGTATTTGCAATCATGTTCCTGGAAGAACCATTATTCTGAAGAAGAAGCTGAACACAGATAAGGAATGAAGGTTAAAGAGCTGGGTGTCAGTGGTAGAAGAGCTAATGGCTTTTGTGGTCTTTCTAGAGCTTTCATAATTTTAGGGTGCCATGTGTATTGTGGCTTTGGTTGTATAATTTCCTTAATTTCCTTATTTATACTTTTTTGGTGGGGGGGGGGAAGGAAGGGAAGTTGGGGTTTTTAGTGGGCTTTTTCGGGGGGGGAGGGGTGGCGTTTNTGCCATGTGTATTGTGGCTTTGGTTGTATAATTTCCTTAATTTCCTTATTTATACTTTTTTGGTGGGGGGGGGGAAGGAAGGGAAGTTGGGGTTTTTAGTGGGCTTTTTCGGGGGGGGAGGTGTGGCGTTTTGGGGGGAGGGGGGTGTTTGGGTTTTTTTTACTGTTTGTTTGTTTGGTTTTAATTATAGTCTACCCTGTTCATGCTTACAATGATAAAACCAAATTCCAGAGAAAACACAGTGCTACTCTTTGAGTTGGTATTGTGTATAAATTTACAACAGTAGAGATAAACTTTACAACTCAGGTTTAAACTAAAAAAGATTATAAATAGGAAATACTCATTGGCATTAAGTAGTTATTTAAAGTTGTATTTCTGATTTATCTAATTGTCCTTCTTGCTATTAGTGAACTTAGCCATAGTGTTTACATCTAAGTTTTAAAGATTCCCAAATAAAGGTGAGAATGCTTAAAACTTCAATTTTTCTGACTGGTGCTGGGTGTGGAATGATGTTTGTATTAGATCAAATCAAAGCAGAAAGTTTCATTTAGGAGACAAATCATGAAATCTTGACAATAATCGGGTTGAGTAGGGTTTGTAATGATACGTACGTAGTGCATAACTGTAAGAGTCAGGCTATTTAAATAAAGAATAAGATGACCAAAATGTCTAGCTCTCTATAGTAGCAAATACTGGACAAAACAAATACTTCCTAGATCATCCTTATTTAAGTTAGTGTTGTCAGAGGAAGAAGATTGGGGAATTTCCTTAAAGTCTGTGGGCAAACTCTTGTCAGCTTGTTTTGAATCTTAGTCAGGGACTGGCAGGGATGGAGCAGTACATGATGTTTTGCTAAAGGCTGTGAGAAAGCTATTTGAAGGAGGCAAGATTCTTGAGCGGACAGAAGGCTGGGTAGAAGAGAACACCACAAACCACCCTCTTTTCCTTCCTCCTATCACCCTCAGTGCAGCAGGGGTCTGAAGAAGACACCTTTATCCTCAGAAATATCCTGTATGCCTTTAAATTCTGGACAACTGTTAATGTTAAAAGGCTGTAATATTTTAATCTGAAGTAGCCTTAATTTTCCTATGGTGACCCTATTATATTATTTTCTAAATAATCATGTAATATAAATTTCAATTTCCTTTACAGTTAAAGGAAGTTTCTTTGCTATTTGTAATGAGATTTATACTCTGCTAATTGTTTTGCCTGGCTGCAGTATGAAGTTCATAGTGTAAAATAAAATGTTCTGTGCTTTCTTGTTTAGATCAATATCCCTCAAAATACTAATGCTCATAAGAATATACATAATATATTTTTCAACTCATGTAGCTCTAATATTTTTCATATGTTCATAAAAAAAACATATAGCAAGTTTTATCAGTTGTTATACTTTAATCATCAGAGAATCAAAAACATAGAATCACAGAATATCGGGTTGGAAGGACCTTGAGGATCAGCTGGTGCAATCTTTCTTGGTAAAAGCATGTTCTAAACAAGGTGACCTACCACCCTGTTTAGCTGAATCTTAAAATTGTCCATTATAGTAACCATCATAACCATTTAGAAATATTGTATGATCTAGTAAGAATAAGTGTATAGAATTGGAACTAGATGATCTTAAGGTCCTTTCCAACCCTAACTATTCTATGATTCTATGATTCTGTAATTCTAAAAAACCCCTAACCACCAATAGATCACTTTATAGAATTAATTTATTGTTTAGCCTTATATTTCTTGAGTAACATGAGAAACACTAATTAGCATCTTTTCAGAAAACCAGAAATATCAGAGGTTTATTTTAGGAGAAAAGAACTACTTATCAAGAATTTCTGTTACAAGTAGGAATTAATTGAACTTTAGTGCAGCATCTCATTCAAATAGCAGGTTTCACATAACCAGTCTATGGGATGCTTTTTCCAATCAGTCTAAACAGAGAATCACAAATGTTCTTCAAAGTGAGTGACAAAAACAATAAGAGATGGAAATACAAGGTTGAAGTAAGTCAAAATCCCTTTTTTCTTTTTTTTTCTTTTTTTTTTTTTTTTTTTAAATATGTTA
>NDXB01009661.1:0-16772 GCA_002631895.1 Agapornis roseicollis
AGCAGCCTTCCAGTATCTGAAGGGGGCCTATAGGGATGCTGAGGAGGAACTCTTCATTAGGGAACATAATGAGAGGGCAAAGGGTAACAGGTTCAAACCTAAACAGGGGAGGTTTATATTGGATATAAGGAAAAAATTCTTTGCTGTTAGGGTGGTGAGGCACTGGAATGGGTTTCCCAAGGAAGTTGTGAGTGCTCCATCCCTGGCAGTGTTCAAGGCCAGGTTAGAAAAAGCCTTGGGTGACATGGTTTAGTATGGGGTGTCCCTGGTCATGGCAGTGGGGTTGGAACTAGATGATCTTAAGGTCTTTTCCAACTCTAAGTATTCTATGATTCTATGATTTCCTATTTTCTCAGATGGCTCAAGACAACCTCCAATTGCGAACTGGGCAGTAGTGCAGGATAATGAAATCAAGTTCCATGTGGCTTCAAGTCAGACAGAAGAGTACAGCAAACAGTATCATATCTAACAGAATGCAGTGCATGCCACATGTCTTTATGTCTGGGTCTGGCTTTCCTGGTCAGGATTGTCAATGTAAACAAAGAAAATGAAATTCTGATTTCAGTTACATTCTGGCACACAGATGTTTAAAAGTGTTCAAAATTTTAAACATTTTTTTTTTTAATACCCGGATTTCAGTGCAACTTGAAGTTAATTTTACTGAAGCCAATCTTGTCCATCACATTGTATCATTCTGCTGTGGAAATTAATTTAGTAACAAAAGTTTAAAAAAATATGTTAAGGAAAACTGCATCAAAAGTCTTTCTCTTAAAGCCAAGACAAATAAAATCACTGCTTTTCCTTCATCTATCAAGTCTGCCATCTCATCATACACAACTATCAGGTCGATCAAGCATGACTTCCCCTTCCACCCATGCTAATCACTCCCAATCACCTTTTTGCCCTTACTATGTTTCAAAATAGCCTCCAGGAGATTTGCTCCATCACTTTCCCAGGGACTAACATAAGTTTGACACCTCATAGTTCCCCAGGTCCTCCTGCTTGCCCTTCTTAAAGACAGAAGTGACACTTGTTTCCTCAGGAAAGAAGGAACTTCAGGAACCTCTCCCAGTTTCTATGACCTTTCAGTGATAATTAAGGATAGCCTTAAAATGACATCCACCAGTCCTCTCAATACTCCTGGATGCATCCCATCAGGTCACAAGAACTTGTGCATGTCCACTTTGTTTAAATGTTCTCTAACTCGATCTTCTTCACTGAATAGAAGTCATCCTTGCTCCAGAATTTTCCTCTGATTCAGAAGCCAGTGATTACTGAGGGTTGGTTTTACAATAAGGACTGAGGTAAAGACAGTAATGAATGCCTCAGACTTTTCCATATTTTCCTTGGGCTTTGTTTTGCTTCTGATGTCCCTGTAGAAGCTCTTGTCCTTCATATCCTTCAGCAGATTTAACTCCAAATGAGCTTTGGCTTTTCTAACCATGTTTCTGCATGTTTGTACGGTGTTTCTATATTCTTTCCAGGTTATCTATCCTTGCTTTCACCTCTTGTACAGTTCTCTTTTGAATTAAGAATTTAATCAGGTATCTTCATCACCTGGAGATAGAAATACCTGCCTTGATTCTTTTACAACTATATAAATGTATGTAAAAAGGACAATACATTCTCACAATACTGAAACCATCTCTTGAAAGAAAGATTTGGGATATATAATTTTAAATGCAAGAATGAGTATATATTACATCCTTCTTAAAAGTTCTATTCAATTTATTTGTTTATTATTCTGAGATCTTTTATTAAACTACTGTTTACTTACTCTTGATTTATTCAGAGCTCACAGAATAGCTAACAGAAATCTCAAAATTGCTCTTGACATCTTCATATTGAAATGGATGGTTGCCAACATGGTAATAGAGCTGAGTATTTCTCTTCACAAATATGTTGTCAGTGAAACTAATGAAAATGTTGATAATAAGTGCCCTCACTAATCTTTAAAATTACTTTAGGGAAGACACACTTTCTTAAATAATCTAAAGAAGAAGAAGTTTAGTATGAGAAAACTCATAGTGACTCTTTAAATCGAGCTGATTAGAACCCTAACTGAAAGAGATGAAAATACAGGTTTGAGGCCCATGGAGGTATCCTACATCTTCGGCTCTTCTCTGCCATTTCTTGAAGTTTGACAGTAAGAGCTGAACTGAGTATATTCTAGGGAAAAATAGTTAATAAGCAAAATGAAATAATGGATTAATTTCTCAAGAGAGAAGCAGACCTCAGTGCAGTCTCTAATGTTTCTACAGAGGTATATTGTATGATATACATAGGCAGTTGCTATACAGTTCCTGCAGCAAATATCAACATATGTACCAAAGAGGCAGACAAAGCACAGCTGAAAATTATATTGTCATATATGTGATGCTAGAGAAATGTACAACAATACAAAAAGAGAGTATATGTAGCAAAAAATAGGATATATGTAATAGAAAAATAATCCTATATTTCACAAATACTTTCCATCCATGGGGTCACTCATAGAAAGATTCCTTCACCCTGCTGGTTACCATAGTGACAAGGACAGCCCAAGAGCCTACTTGGGTTAGAAGTGATGGACTGCCTAGCCCATGACTTCAGGCAGTGGGATAATATCAGATAAAAGCATTAGTTCCAAGAAACCTGTAATTGAAGACACCCTCTATATCTTAGAGGTAATGAAAGATCTATTGTTTTTAAGGAAGGAAAGACTGAGTGGATGTATTTCAGGTAATAATGAAGAGACTTGTCTATGCATTTTAATTCTAGATTTTGAAACTTCCAAATTCTTTCACAGATATCATCACTATGGAGAAATATATCACTTTGAAGCAGGTTTACCTAAGGCAAATATAATGAAGCAGTGTTTTACTATTTATAACATCATTTTCAAAAAGCAAATGTCAAAAGCATCCATTCCAGTATATGAAATTTGATTTTCATTTTCAGAATGTTTGTGTGTGTCAGCAAACTGAGCTGAGTTTGTGAGCTGAGTTTGTGTGTGAGACAAAGGTTTAAGAAAAAGATAAAGATGGACAACTGTGCACAAAGACCTATTCTAAAAATCTGAAACCCACAGGGCTTACTGATTTGAGTTATAAATGGAAGTGGGAAGAAGATGCATAGCACAATACACATACAATTTAAGGACTGTCAGAATGTCCCAGGTTGCTTCCTGTCTATGCAGAACTTAAGGAATGGGTAATTACCCAGGCATTTCTGAAGTTAATTACTGACAGGACTAGACAGATCATAAAGACTTAGGCACTTAGCTGTGGAATAATCAGGAGGTGTGGGGTTCTAGATTTAAATTTGTGTTTGAAAGTAGTACACACAAGCCACATATTCACCTGCAAAACAGGGAAAACAAGCCCCTCCTTTTTTATAGGGGTGCTCTAAGGAAGAGTACATAGAGAGGCTCTTGTGTTGTTTTAACAACTGTCAGGTTAGCAAGACATAAGAATATATTTGTCAATATATGAGATAATCCCACATGGAAAATGAATGCCCTGAAGACTGGAACAGAGATGGATTAAAGAAACACTTATTTTTTTCATCAGTTGAAAAACATCACTATACAAGACGCAGTGACAAATGGCAACCCCAAACTCAGTACTAATATATCCAAAAAGCAAGGTACCAGAACACTTAGATATAAAATAAATATGAAATAAGCATTTTCAAGATTATTTTTTTCTGTAACATCACACTGTATTTTATGAACATCTAGCATGACAAAACAAACAGGGCTTGAGTGCTGTTAAATATTCCTCCTATAAAGTAGCCTAAGGCAGTTTCTCTGCCTATGCTACCAATTGTGCTAATGATACAGTAACAGCTTCGGAATAATCCCCTTCACCCTCAGAAACACAGTCTTGTATAAACAGAAGAGAAAAGATCTCAAAGTACTTCCTTTGCCAACTGTAGGCAAGAAACAACACACTGCACACAATTGTCTTGTGCATAGTGGACACATTCTGTCACTGATACCAGCAATGCTTAACAAGAATGGCAGCAGAACAAGCAGTACAGCTTGCCATAAACCAAGCCTTTCCGTTAGCTAATACACATCAAAAATCAAATTAAGGCTGATGACTTAAATTCAATACAATATACATCTATACTAATGCTAGCCCCCCAGATCTTGGTTAGCATGATAGTGTTAGTGGGTGTACAGTACCTGCAGCTGTTTAATACAGAGGGCTCTAGAGATTAAGTTCTTTTGTGCCAAAACCTGCCACGGAATATGGGGAGCTGTGATGGCCAAGGCAGGATAGAGGCCTGAGGTTTGGAGGGTGGGATGGCTAGGAAGGGGGAATGTCTTTGCTGCCATCCTCCAGCCAGCTCAGTGCTCTCTTCCCCCCTTCCCTGTTTATTCAGAGCAGCCCTGCACAGAAGGACTTGGGGGTGGTGGTCGATGAGAAAATGAACATGAGCCAACTGCAGTGTGTGCTTGCAGCCCAGAAAGCCAACCGCATCCTGGGCTGCATCAAAAGGAGCGTGACCAGCGGGTTGAAGGAGGTGATCCTGCCACTCTACTCTGCTCTCATGGGACCAAACCTGCAGTACTGTGTGCAGTTCTGGTGTCCTCAACATAAAAAGGACATGGAAGTGTTGGAACAAGTCCAGAGGAGGGCCAGAAGGATGATCAGGGCACTGGAGCATCTCCCATATGAAGACAGGCTGAGAAAGTTGGGGCTGCTCAGCCTGGAGAAGGGAAGGCTGCGTGGAGACCTCATAGCAGCCTTCCAGTATCTGAAGGGGGCCTATAGGGATACTGGGGAGGGACTCACCTTTAGGGACTATAGTGGTAGGACAAGGGGTAATGGGTTCAAACCTAAACAGGGGAAAAAGGGAAGAATAAGGAAGAAGTTCATTACTGTAAGGATGGTGAGGCACTGGAATGGGTTTCCCAAGGAAGTTGTGAGCGCTCCATCCCTGGTGGTGTTCAAGGCCAGGCTGGACAGAGCCTTGGGTGGCATGGTTTAGTGTGAGGTGTCCCTGCTTATGGCAAGGGGTTGGAACCAGATGATCTTAAGGTCCTTTCCAACCCTAACTATTCTAGGAATCTATGATTGTATTTAAGTTAATTTGTGTGATCAAATAATGAGATTCTTCAACGAGTGGAACAAAAGACAGGTAGAAAAATTTCACTGGCAAATATTTAACTATTTATACAACCCACAGAAAACAATACAAAAATAAAATGTAACTTTTCAGCTTTTCAAAGAACATACTCTTCTGTTCCTCTTATTGTAAGAAACAGTAGTTACATATTTCTCCTCAGTTTCTTCTCCCTCATACTAGCTCTATGCCAGAATTTCACAGTTCTTTAATTACTTTTAATACACAGAAGCTGCATCTATGTAATAGAATAATTTTAGTTAATTTTATTGCTTGAAAATAATTCAGAGTATTTTTAAGGCATAGGTGGCATAGGACAGTTTTTTTAGGAAACTTCAGTTACCTGGGTAATATCTAGCGAGGCCAGTTGCACTACCAAAAACCTGCCATAATAAAGTGGGATCTTCTTCTCTGTTCCGCTTGAATACATCATCCAATGCTGCAGTCCAGTTGAGTTCATTTAACACTATTGTTGCTGTAAAAGACAAAACACACTTGGTATTACAAAGTTAGCTCATAACAGAAGTTGCAATGACTACAAAAAAGCAAACTGAACTATTACAGAAAGTAAAAACATTTTATTTAACTAAGGCATAAAGGAAACTTAAAGAAATGTACTCCTTTTCTTTGGGAATTTTGTTTAAGTTCCTCATGTGCTCTTCTTCCTGTTGCATTATCTGTATCCAATAATTGTTGGCTTATTTGCAGAGCCAGCATCTTCTACAAATACATTGTTTCTGAGATGTCACTCTAGTTGCACTTCCCACTTACAGAAAATTAAATGCAAGCATAGAGAGTTGGTGTTTACAAATTACAACACTCTGCAATAAGAACTACAATGACATCACCAAAAGTAGGTATGCACCCCTTTAAAAGGTAATGAAGGTGTCCCTTTCCAAATGGATGCTGTAAGAGGATTATAAGGGGAAAAACAATAATAACTTATTTGAATTGTAATATTAACATAGGACTGCATGCACAATAGCACTCATTATAGCATACTAACAAGATCTTAATGTTCATATATGTGATTACTTACAGAATAATCAGCAATGTGAACATTAACATTTGTAAGTTGGATCAGTTCCACAATGAACTTGAAATATAAGGAAATTCACATTTCAGCTAAAAACTGTCTGGCCAGTTATACAGAAACTTACACTCACAAAGTTGTCCCCTACCTATGTTTTAATCAACCAAATATATTATGTCATCAATCAAGCGTATATTAACATGCTCTATGCATTTTGAAAAAAACATATCTTGATGAAAACTGCTACAGTAATAGTCAATTGACTATACTCAGTAGTCAATGATACTATATTGTGACACAGAATACCTTATGTAACTCATGACAAATCATGCTTTTCACACCTCATTTCATCAGCTGCAAATATCTCATTAATTTCTCCCTCCTCCACCAAAAAAAATAAATCTTAATAGTTATTAAACAATACCAAGTATTCATTTAATTAGACAAATCAAGGGCTTTTTTGCTGGTTTGGACACTTTTGTGTTTCCTAATGGCATCTTAAGCAATGTTTCTAAAACTGAAACACCTAGATTAGCAAGCCAAGGGAACCAGAGGGCAACAATGTTTGAAAACAGCTAAAGATGTAGGTATAAATCCTATGAAAGCTAACACCGTAATACAGATCCTGCTTACACTATGGCATTGCACACGGGGAAGAAAATTCAACTTCTCTTGCAAATAAGCAAGTCAAGCTGCAATAAAAACAGTTCACGTTTAAGGCTCCTGAGTGGCATACCAGTACAAAATTTGGTATGCATGTCTACATTCTAGCTCTCTGCTACTGTGAAATAAAAAAAAAGAAACAATAAAAATAAAGGCAGGCTGAAAGCTGACATTTGAGAGACCATTTCCAAAGTGAGGCTGTTAACGGGTACTAGAGAAACAAGATCACAACATTAAATTTTATAGGCTTGTTTTTAAAGGTTAAGGAGAAAATTGCTACACCATGTGTTTTGCAGAAAGGTTTATCTGTGTTTCTCAAAGTAGTTTGGAGATAATATTGCCCTCTCAAGATATAACTTTTTACAGAAATATCAAATTAAATTTCCAACCCCTGAGCTGACATTTAAGCAATAAGCTTGTGATATATACCTGTCTCTTTGTCAAATAGATAATTATAAATATATTTAAGTTTACTTAAGACAGAGGAATAATTCCCTAAGGCATAAAAGGAAGTTAAATAACATTTTAAAATGGTTATTCCTGTTTGACTTACTGTGTGACTAAGCATTATGTACAGGATTACTAAACTTCACTTAGCGTTAGATATCATCTCCTGAAGCGGCTCCATGAAGTCATTAGAAGCTCTGTCTTTTACTCAAGCAAGAATTTCCTTTCAGCTTGATTTTAGAGCTTCTTCATGTTACTGTTTCCCCACCATTCTTGGCCCAGTGGAAGCCTATGTTGGCATTTAGAACACTGGAGCTTAGGATACTTACTTAAGGCACAATGGAGACAAAGCTTACAGGTTTCAGGGTCCTCTATGTATTCCCAAGCCCCAGAACAATATAAACCAATGCATTTTTTTGGCCTTGCGGCCTGATTTAAAATTGCTGCAGTCTCTACCCCCAGGACTTTACCACCCTGCTCAGACCTCTGATTCACTTATTCAGCAAAACATTTAATCAGGAAAAAAACTACTTTGAAGTTAATCATGCTCATAAGTACTTTCTTAAATTACTGACTATGCACCCTATGAATTCATATGAAACTATATATTTCTAAATATAGGATTTCCTTCAGATCATAACCTTAAAAAATAAAAAAATATACTAATTAACTATATATTAAACATGTTACTATGTATTTTCAAACACTTTTGCAAAGATTTTCTGCATAACAACACCAAAAAATGCAGTTATATGTATACACAGAATCATAGAATAGTTAGGGTTGGAAAGGACCTTAAGATCATGAAGTTCCAACCCCCCTGCCATAAGCAGGGACAGGCTGAGAAAGTTGGGGCTGTTCAGCCTGGAGAAGAGAAGGCTGTGTGGAGACCTCATAGCAGCCTTCCAGTAGCTGAAGAGGGCCTATAGGGACACTATGGAGGGACTCTTCATTAGGGACTGTAGTGACAGGACAAGGGGTAACAGGTTCAAACTTAAACAGGAGAGATTTAGACTGGATATAAGGAAGAAATTCTTTCCTGTTAGGGTGGTGAGACACTGGAATGGGTTGCCCAAGGAGGTTGTGAGCAATTCTTCCCTGGCAGTGTCCAAGGCCAAGTTGGATGAAGCCTTGGGTGGCATGGTTTAGTGTGAGGTGAGCCTATGTTTACACACACTTCTGAATATGCAGTCATTCACTGGAATGGGTTGCCCACGGAAGTTATGAATGCTTCATCCCTGGCAGTGTTCAAGGCCAGTTTGGGCGAAGCCTTGGGTTTCATGGTTTAATGTGAGGCTTATGGCAGGGGGGTTGGAACTAGATGATTTTAAGATCTTTTCCAACCCTAACTATTCTACGATTCTATAATTCTATATGCATATAAAACCAGATGTATATACAAAAAAGGAATAACTGAGAAGATAATCGGCATATAGTAAAATAACGAAGTACCAAAGTACTGAGTGGAGATATTGAAACTGATAATTACAGCATTTTATTAGACTTGTTGAGATTAGGCTATAAAGCTAGTGATATAGCTTACTAGATCTTATTTGTAATGTTTGTGGAGAAGTGATGCTTTATAGTTCGAGTCAGAGTTTTATGATCTTATTTACATCGCACTTTCCCCATTCCCCTCTCTTAATTTTCTTCCAGAGACAAATATAACACCCTAAAAAAATAATCCAGGAACTTGCAGGAAGGTAAAAAAAAAAAAAAAAAAAAAAAAAAAAAAAAAAAAAAAAAAAGAAAAAAGCAAACGACGAAACCTGTCAAAAGTTTAAAATGTCACCATACTTAGCAGGATGACTGCTAATTTAAAGTGGTCTGGCCATGACACATCCTTGGACTGAGCTGTGTGAAGGCCAAAAGAAGGGAATCTACAAGAGCAAATTGCTTTTCCCTCCTCAGCTGTGTCACTAAGGAGCTNAAAGAAAGAAAACCAAACCAAAAACTGAACAAACCAACCCAGCACATGAAGTTGGGATTAAAAAATAAATAATATGGAATTCAAGATGAGGAACAAGAAGAAAGGATCCTAACAGAAGCAAAACAAAATCAATCTGTGACAAGACTACTAGGAGTATGTAACATATCTGTTCTCAGGTCCTGAAAAACATATTTTCCTGAACTCCAGAAATGCATAGTTAAGTGCCTGAGTCTTATTTCAGAAATAAATTTTAACAGCACACATATAAAGTTCAAAATGTATCCCTCCTTCCTTTTAATTCACTTTCTCATTTTGACAGCAGTTCATTCATGGAACAGACACGCAGAGTATTTTCACAACCTATAATACTCTTTTGCTTTTGCTAAAGAATACATCCTGGATTTCAACAGGCAAGCTGTAAATCCAGTGCCCTTCTTGGTTTTTTGAATACAATAGCTCTAGCAACAGGCAATTTCAAACCAACATCTCTGAATTCTGCTTTAAAGCCTATAGCAATGGATTTGAAGCTTTCTTATCCAAAAAAAAAGCAAAATCACTCATAAACAGCAACAAAACTATTCCTCAAATGGCTCCTGCTTAAAAATCATGGTTCTCAACTTGCACCTAAAATGCAATGCAGCTCTATTTTCACTAGGTCATAGAATGCCAGAACACCCAAATTTGAGAGATAAGGGATTCATATTGATCTCATTGAATAATGAATGTGTTTTACTAAAATGAAATGTTTAAAGTATTATAGACACACATGCTGAGATGCCGTATATTCTAGAAACACCTGCTTTTCCTTTTGAGTTAACTTCTGTACAGGAAAAAGCTTTAAACTGATAACTGACAGAAAATCAGGTTGGAGACAACTCTTCAATAAGCTTATTTCCAATTCCACTAGAAGTCTTTAAAGGTTACTACTTCAAAGTATATCCATGACTACCTTTCACTTGATATGGGCAAGATGAAAAAAATCATAGAGTCATAGAATAGTTAGGGTTAGAAAGGACCTTAAGATCATCAAGTTCCAACCTCCCTGCCATAAGCAGGGACACCCCACACTAAACCATGCCACACAAGGCTCTGTCCAACCTGGCCTTGAGCACTGCCAGGGATGGAGCACTCACAACTTCCTTGGGAAACCCATTCCAGTGCCTCACCATCCTCACAGTAAAGAATTCCTTCCTTATATCCAATCCAAGCCTCCCCTGTTTAGGTTTGAACCCATTACCCCTTGTCCTGTAACTACAATCCCCAATGAAGAGTCCCTCCCCAGCAGCCCTATAGGACCCCTTCAGATACTGGAAGGCTGCTATGACGTCTCCATGCAGCCTTCCCTTCTCCAGGCTGAGCAGCCCCAACTTTCTCAGCCTGTCTTCATGCAGGAGATGCTCCAGGCCCCTGATCATCCTCCTGGCCCTCCTCTGGACTTGTTCCAACAGCTCCATGTCCTTTTTATGTTAAGGACACCAGAACTGCACACAATACTGCAGGTGAGGTCTCATGAGAGCAGAGTAGAGGGGCAGGATCACCTCCTTCAACCTGCTGGTCACGCTCGATGCAGCCCAGGATATGGTTGGCTTTCTGGGCTGCAAGCGCAGACTGCAGTTGGCTCATGTTCATTTTCTCATCAACCACCACCCCCAAGTCCTTCTCTGCAGGGCTGCTCTCAATCTCCTCTCTGCCCAACCTGTAGCTGTGCCTGGGATTGCTCCAACCCAGGTGTAGGACCTTGCACTTGACATGGTTAAACTTCATGAGGTTTGCATCAGCCCACCTCACAAACGTGTCAAGGTCCCTCTGGATGGCATAGACATTATCATCACACAATAGGAAACATTATTCTTTCTAGCTAATTCCATTGAAGTCCATCTATCTTTTCTTTCTCCCTCTTCTTTAAGACATGAGGTTTAGGTGCCTTGACAAGGAATGGATTCAATTTTCCTCTGCAAATGCAATCAATAAAAAATAGAGAGCACTACCGTGCTGTCTTTAGAAGAACTTCTGATGATTTATTCAATGTATAGGTCCTGGCCTGCATACCAGGCAGCGTACAACTTTATTTGAAAAGCCTGAGAGCTATTTACTGTATTTGAAAATATGTGAGCTGCTGTTCCCTGATGAGGCAGTCACACATACACTAGGGAGAACAGAAGAGAGCTCCTTAGCAGTTCATTAATCTTCTTTTAATGCGTGGAATGTATTACACTTCCATATCCTGTTTAATGAAGTTGACTCATTGATTTCTTTAAAGATAACACTGACTAGTTATTGTTATAAATTAAATAGATATCTGCAATCAAATATTACAGTATTTAAAAGTGGGTAAAGAGGGACAATGCATTTGCAAGTGCATATTTTTGTATATATGTGCAGGAGCAGGTCACCCAAAGAAACAGTAAATGCTCTATCCCTGGCAGTGCTCAAGGCCAGGTTGGCAAAGCTTTGGACAACATGGTCTAATGTAAGGCATCCCTGCCCATGGCAGCGGCATTGGAACTACATGATCTTAAGGTCCTCTCTAACCCTAACCATTCTATAATTCTAATTACATTTTTGCACTGGCTTATGCATATGTGTGCATGCATATACATATACACACACACATACGCATTTTCTACATAATTCCCAAATATAGTAATTTGAAGAACTATTCTGGCAGCAACTTAACTTCAACCCTTCAAATTTAGGTGCATGTTTTAAGCCATCTACTTTTCTCATGCCAGTTCAGCATAAGCAGAAAGCTTATACATAGGTGGATCATAGGGTGTGTACCTACAAATTGCAAGTTTTAAATACAGTTTTTCACACATACTTCTTAGTGCCAAACTTATCAGATTAGTTGCAAACAGTGCAATAACTTGTAGTCAGTCTGAAAACATCCATCAGGTGATTTGAATGTGTTCTATTTATTTATTTATGTAACAACAGGTTTCTATAGGTAAATAATGAGTAATGGGGAAAAAAAATAAGCTTTGTTAGCTTTTAACAAAATAAGGATTTACAAAAGCAGAAGACGTATTCTTTTCATTCAAAGCACAGGATGAAAAGAAAATAAGTCTTAAAATTTGATTTGACTTAAGCATTGCTCTGCTGGGTCTTGTATATATAAGTCAGTTCCAAAATCTTGCTTTGAAAGTAGCATTTGTATTTCTTATCATAAAGTAATTTGAAATTACTGGAAAATCAGAACTGTTTGGGTAATATTTGTTCAGTGGTGTATAAAAAGCAAAGTACTAAAATATAATTTTTAGTATATAGAACAATAATGAAATGAAATCATTTCAATGTCTAGGATTACTGAAAGAAAAATTTAGACAGTATGTATTTTACACTCTTAATTAAAGCAGAAATGATAAAATGTCATGTACTTTTCTTCTGTAGCGAACAACTTCTCTACTCCCCATTAGATATCTGACATTATGTCCCAGACACTTCTATAAATAATTCTCTGCAGAAGTCACTGAAGTCTAGCATGCTGTTGTGTCTGTGTCAAATCAAGTAAATTAATTGGAAATGCCATACGCTCTCTACTGAGTGACTTGGCCGCCACATGCTGATAGCTAGAGAAGCACACTAAAAGCTCATTAAAATAAGAAATGCCCAGGAGAAGAAAATGAGAATAAATGCACTAAGATGGAATTACGCTTCAACTGTAGCTCAACAAAAAAGGGTTAACACAATACAGAGTCATAGCCTCTTCAGTACTCATAATTGTTCAATGTGTTATTTATCGTTATAAAACACAAAAGACACCCATATATTGTAACATATATTACAATTTGAACCTATATATTGCTGATAACAGTATTTGTGCACCTTACAACTCAGGAAGGGTGAATATTTTTTTTTCTGCCTTGTTTCCTTTCATATCAAAAAATACCAGCATGTATTCCACACTGGAATAATACCTGATGTAAAGAACCACACAGTACTGTAGCTTCGGTTTGTCTGTTGTTTGGTCTTTGTTGTTTGTTTTGTTTTTTTTTTTTCTGGGAAGGTGACAATAAGGCTAAATGTATGGAAGATATTGTTGACTAAACTGGTTCTGGAGGACTTTCAGATTTTGTAGAGCTATGTACAGTATAAGAGCCTACGTAAAATGAAAATCAGAAGTAACTTATTGAAGTAATTACACCATCTCCTGATTTTTTACCATTTATCACTGTTTTTTACAGGTTATTTCAAGGCAGGCCCCCTAACTAGAAACAACTTCTTAGAAAAACAAATGAAGTACTACTTTTAAATTAGCATGGTTTAATGTTATGGATATATCAGGGATTAAATATGAACAAAACATCCACGAGGAATGTATTAATGACTATGTTACACATATTAACTGGTCTTCCTTCACTTTGCTCTAGTTCTTTGTTAGCATCTTAAAGGACATCATAGTAACACTCAAATTAGCTACAAAGATATGCTTGCTCTCTACAAAAAATAATAATTAGGTGTTAAGAAAAACAAATGAAACCAATCAAAAGACTGTCTGAAAATGTTACTCTGGAATAATTTATTAAACTTAAGATATCTTCTGTCTGCCAGAGTACCAGCACTTCAGTAACTTTCTAGGCACTAGAGCACATTACAAGATCAGTAAATCCTAAGCAGTAGCTGGGTAAAGTGCTAGAAACTGACCAACTCATGCAAATGTGTTCTCTCTCTCCTTTGTGCTTTCTGCAATCTTCTAACTACTTTGCAGTTCCTGTTATAATTTATATTACTTGTAGTTTGAAAACACAATTCAGAAGTAGCTGCTATCACATTATTTATGTACATTACCTATTAAATAGTTCTTTAATTTTTCCTACAACACTTATATTGTCCATCAGAAGCACCTCCTTCCATGCTCTTCCAGCCATGGAAAAATATCCATCGCCAGCAAAAATAGAGATACATTAATGTAATAAAATAAAGACCTTGACACATTGTCTGGGATACTGTGTGTTTATTTTGTCCATCATGCCAAAGACATGAATTACAAGCGGACAGAGTGCTAAAAATGGTCACTAAAATAGCTGGTGAAAAACAGAAAATCTGTCTTTTGAAAGAAGAAAATGTTTGAGTAATAGAATATGAAACTGAGGCAGCCAGAAAGCAAGCTGACTCATGAAAAGTGTATATGAGCATAAGGATGGCATAACAAATGGTTATAAAGTACTTAGAGCAGGCAATTAGGTCATGGGTTTTTAGAGCACAAGGTCTTAAAATGTATTTCTGCTAGAAGACATGAGTCAGGAGCCCAGATCTTTTAGAACTGGAGTTTGACCAGTTTATTAAATAGACTCATAGAATAGTTAGGGTTGAAAAGGAACTTAAGGTCATCTAGTTCCAACCCCCTGTCATGGGCAGGGATACCTCACACTAAACCATGCCACCCAAGGCTCTGTCCAGCCTGGCCTTGAACACCACTGCCAGGGATCACACACAACTTCCCCCAGCAACCCATTCCAGTGTCTCATCACCCTAACAGGAAAGATCTTCCTCTTTATATCCAATCTAAACGTCCCCTGTTTAAGTTTTAACCCATTACCTCTTGTCCTGTCACTACAGTCCCTAATGAAGAGTCCCTCCCCAGCATCCCTATAGGCCCCCTTCAGATACTGGAAGGCTGCTATGACGTCTCCACACAGACTTCCCTTCTCCAGGCTGAACAGTCCCAACTTTCCCAGCCTGTCTTCGTATGGGAGATGCTCCAGTCCCCTGATCATCCTCGTGGCCCTCCTCTGGACTTGTTCCAACACTTCCATGTCCTTTTTATGTTGAGGACACCAGAACTGCACACAGTACTGCAGGTTTGGTCTCATGAGAGCAGAGTAGAGGGGCAGGATCACCTCCTTTGACCTGCTGGTCACGCTCCTTTTGATGTAGCCCAGGATACAGTTGGCTTTCTGGGCTGCGAGCGCACACTGAAGCCGGCTCATGCTCATTTTCTCAACAACCAGCACCTCCAAGTCCTTCTCCAAAAGGAAGGAATAACCCTTTGTCACAAACAAATTTAGAAGCTAAAATTTAGTAACTACAAACAGTGCAGTTTTATACAGTTAATGGCAACAAAAAATTGGTGGCAAAACCACTTTTCTTATTTCCATTTAATTAATGAATATTATACTTTTGCAAATGAACTATAGACAATTTTACTACATTAATATTTATCTATAGTACATACATATGTATGTTATATATAAAATTAAGTCTATACTTTAAATATAAATAATTACATATTGTAAAATTATACATACTGTATAGCTCCTATATGGAGAATATGCATATACATCATATACAATATTTATTTCTGAGGTTTAGGGCATTTTAATAAATATTAAAACAATACAGTGAATTTGGCTAATGAATTCTAATCTAATCCCCATATAAATGAAATATTAATGAATAGCAGTCTGATTTAATCTATCTAAATATCCCTCTGGCCACTGAAATCCAAGACACACCAAGTGTGAGGGCAACACAACGCACAAGCAGGAAACGTGAAAAAAATGATGATGAGATGAGGTCTGTTTCATCACCTTAGCTCATACAGCTCATACAGCTGTGACGGCTCCTGCTTCTTGTCAACATTCTAACCATCATCACATGAGACTGAAAACAATGACATTTCCACAATCATTTTTTTGTTTGGTTGGTTTTGGTAGTGATGGTTTTGGCCATGATGGTTTTGGCCAATGAGGAAGAGAACAGAGATTCTCTAAAATGCAGCTATAGAAGAAAGTCCCATCTCTCCAACAGATATGTATCTGTCCTACATGGAGCTGCATTATACCTTCTTGGAAGCAGGACATAAAAATAATGTAGTAATTTTCATTCTGTAACCTGGCATCATAAGTATGGTACCTCAAATGTTAATTAAACTTGGTTTGGCGTTGTTTTCCAGGTTATATAGAGGGAATATAAATAAAATTCTGCTCTTAAAGATCAAGGGGGTATAGGGTACTAGAAAGTGGAATGTTCAAAGCTTGCTGCCTGTGCAAACGGATGTTCTCCTCTCTCTGAAGACATTGCTATTTCTTGCTATAAACAAAGACTTTTCCTGTATCTTTACAAGAGAAAAAACATGTTATATTTATTTTATCTACAGCATTCAGTCTACGAGGACCTAAAAGCAGAGTCTCAATCCTATGTTTCTGTGATGACAACCTGCATTCTACTCCTGGGGTGAATCCTGGCATCCCTTAAGTTAATGACAAAACTCCTTTACTACGTATATACACATATATATACATATACATATAACATATACCTAAAAGCATCCTTTACTACATAGGGAACTGATTTCATGCTTCATCTTCAGAACGCTCTAACTCTGCAATGTTCAGCTGCTCCCTCTGTATGTAGTATTTTGTCAGTCTATTGCAATAAGCAGATTACAGAATCAGAAGACAGGACAGACTTCAGCTTTTTTAAGCAAATGAAAAAAAAACCCATCACTCTTACAAATCACTTCATAAGACTCAAAATGCCTTTGAACTAGTAAAAGACTCAAAAGGATCTTTGTTAACACAGTAAAATAAAGATCCTTTGTAGTTTTGTTTGTTTTGTTTTTGTTTTTGTTTTTTTTTTTTT
>NDXB01009661.1:16806-41337 GCA_002631895.1 Agapornis roseicollis
GCCAGGGATCACACACAACTTCCCCCAGCAACCCATTCCAGTGTCTCATCACCCTAACAGGAAAGATCTTCCTCTTTATATCCAATCTAAACGTCCCCTGTTTAAGTTTTAACCCATTACCTCTTGTCCTGTCACTACAGTCCCTAATGAAGAGTCCCTCCCCAGCATCCCTATAGGCCCCCTTCAGATACTGGAAGGCTGCTATGACGTCTCCACACAGACTTCCCTTCTCCAGGCTGAACAGTCCCAACTTTCCCAGCCTGTCTTCGTATGGGAGATGCTCCAGTCCCCTGATCATCCTCGTGGCCCTCCTCTGGACTTGTTCCAACACTTCCATGTCCTTTTTATGTTGAGGACACCAGAACTGCACACAGTACTGCAGGTTTGGTCTCATGAGAGCAGAGTAGAGGGGCAGGATCACCTCCTTTGACCTGCTGGTCACGCTCCTTTTGATGTAGCCCAGGATACAGTTGGCTTTCTGGGCTGCGAGCGCACACTGAAGCCGGCTCATGCTCATTTTCTCAACAACCAGCACCTCCAAGTCCTTCTCCAAAAGGAAGGAATAACCCTTTGTCACAAACAAATTTAGAAGCTAAAATTTAGTAACTACAAACAGTGCAGTTTTATACAGTTAATGGCAACAAAAAATTGGTGGCAAAACCACTTTTCTTATTTCCATTTAATTAATGAATATTATACTTTTGCAAATGAACTATAGACAATTTTACTACATTAATATTTATCTATAGTACATACATATGTATGTTATATATAAAATTAAGTCTATACTTTAAATATAAATAATTACATATTGTAAAATTATACATACTGTATAGCTCCTATATGGAGAATATGCATATACATCATATACAATATTTATTTCTGAGGTTTAGGGCATTTTAATAAATATTAAAACAATACAGTGAATTTGGCTAATGAATTCTAATCTAATCCCCATATAAATGAAATATTAATGAATAGCAGTCTGATTTAATCTATCTAAATATCCCTCTGGCCACTGAAATCCAAGACACACCAAGTGTGAGGGCAACACAACGCACAAGCAGGAAACGTGAAAAAAATGATGATGAGATGAGGTCTGTTTCATCACCTTAGCTCATACAGCTCATACAGCTGTGACGGCTCCTGCTTCTTGTCAACATTCTAACCATCATCACATGAGACTGAAAACAATGACATTTCCACAATCATTTTTTTGTTTGGTTGGTTTTGGTAGTGATGGTTTTGGCCATGATGGTTTTGGCCAATGAGGAAGAGAACAGAGATTCTCTAAAATGCAGCTATAGAAGAAAGTCCCATCTCTCCAACAGATATGTATCTGTCCTACATGGAGCTGCATTATACCTTCTTGGAAGCAGGACATAAAAATAATGTAGTAATTTTCATTCTGTAACCTGGCATCATAAGTATGGTACCTCAAATGTTAATTAAACTTGGTTTGGCGTTGTTTTCCAGGTTATATAGAGGGAATATAAATAAAATTCTGCTCTTAAAGATCAAGGGGGTATAGGGTACTAGAAAGTGGAATGTTCAAAGCTTGCTGCCTGTGCAAACGGATGTTCTCCTCTCTCTGAAGACATTGCTATTTCTTGCTATAAACAAAGACTTTTCCTGTATCTTTACAAGAGAAAAAACATGTTATATTTATTTTATCTACAGCATTCAGTCTACGAGGACCTAAAAGCAGAGTCTCAATCCTATGTTTCTGTGATGACAACCTGCATTCTACTCCTGGGGTGAATCCTGGCATCCCTTAAGTTAATGACAAAACTCCTTTACTACGTATATACACATATATATACATATACATATAACATATACCTAAAAGCATCCTTTACTACATAGGGAACTGATTTCATGCTTCATCTTCAGAACGCTCTAACTCTGCAATGTTCAGCTGCTCCCTCTGTATGTAGTATTTTGTCAGTCTATTGCAATAAGCAGATTACAGAATCAGAAGACAGGACAGACTTCAGCTTTTTTAAGCAAATGAAAAAAAAACCCATCACTCTTACAAATCACTTCATAAGACTCAAAATGCCTTTGAACTAGTAAAAGACTCAAAAGGATCTTTGTTAACACAGTAAAATAAAGATCCTTTGTAGTTTTGTTTGTTTTGTTTTTGTTTTTGTTTTTTTTTTTTTGTCTGATTCCATGTCATAAGGATTCTCTTGGGATTCATCTGAGTTTTTGGTATTCACTGCTTAAACCACTGGGTACAGCAGGTTTTTGTTCTACAATGTCCAAACAGAAATACATTTTTATAGTCACGTGCTTGCTGAAGGTTTCCTTGTTTTTAATTTACTTTGTGGTTATATAAAACCACACAAAGAGGCAATAGAGTTGCAGAAAAGAACTACTTTAGTTACCCATATTTAACTAAGGGCCATAATCCTTCCCAAATGAGTAAATACTGCATAAATAGAACTTTCCAGATCAGAGAAGTTGATGAGTGCCAGGTTTCTAAAGGTTTCTGTATAGATCATTCCCAAAAATAGGAAGAGACCAGTGTATGAAGCAAATACAAAGATGGAACAACTACTATGGAGTGAAAAAAATTATTCAGGAATCAAAATGGTTAAGAATGCATTATAAAGACCTCTGAAGTCATGCAGCATTTTAAACAGCTACTTTCAACTAAGGTGAGGGAATGACAGTACACAGTACCACATTTCCTAGGGTAAGGAAAAAGGATATGAAAATATGAAACTGGATTTAAAATAAGGAGTCATATCACAGAGTGAAATACAGCAAGCTTCAGCCCCAGTCTTACAGGCATTTATACACATATCTAACTTTAATAGTTGATAAATGAAGAAAGCAGAAGCAAATGCCAGGAGTTTAGAACCAGCTAAATCCCACTGTGCTCTGGCAGTCTGCACCAATTTGTGATGAATTCCAGTCCAAAGCCACTTAACAGCCATTGTAGCAACTGTTTCAAGAAAGGAAAAGGAAATACATAGTGGTTTGTTGTTTGTGATATATATATATATATGTGCATATATATATATGCATATATACACATATACATGCAACCCAACAAAAAAATACTGTACAAAGCAACAAAAAACTTCCTGTGAGAAACTTAATCCTTTGATTCTCTAAGAGCACATTGGTTTCAGTGGCTTCACTTATTTCAGCCAGTCATGCAGTGCAATGGAAGCAGGTCTGTATATTAAAACAGTAGTGCTGGAGGTTGTGACATTCATATTATACAGGATTTGGAGATTCTATTTTTTGCTATGTCTATTCTGTGCTGTTGTCTGAATGCCCATTAATGGCTGATGCAGGCCAGATGCACTGTGAGAGTGCGTCTTTGGGTTTAGCTGCATCAGAGTCCAGCTGCTGAATGGTCAGATAGCTCAGCAATGTCAAGTCAGTAACTTGGGCCAATATCTGTTTCACCATTAGAACTTGCAGCCCAAACCCAAAGATATAAACAATGTGGCACTTTAAGGATCCAACAATATTCTATGCAATAGTTGTATTTTACTTTAGACAGTTCCTCTAAATGCTTTACGCATATAACAAAGATTCAGAAAATGAGACAACACCAGCAGTAAAGAAACCAGAGCTGGAACCCTGACTTACTGAAACCGATGCAACAACATTGAAGGTGTTTGTGCTAAGTCGATTTAACTTTGATTCTAATACTGACTTTAAAGAAGAATCTTTGGGTTATCATAACTTTGCTAAGCACCCTCCTCAGGTGGAGAACAGGAAAAATTTCTTTATTCTTAATGTCATTGTCAGATATCAATAACAAACTTTCAGAGTCTTTAATGTCTTGACATTCTTTTGAATGATTTCTTGAAAAAATCTGCTGCTTTGTCACAAAACCAGCTTTATGATGCACATAGTTTCTGTGTTGTTTATGAGTCAACATCTGGCCATCTTTTTGCAGTTGTAAACTCATGTCAGAAGAGTCATATGGAAACAAATTACCACATAAACTTTTTTTCAAAGCATCAATCCAGTAATTAGAACATTGACAGACACTTGCAGAGCTGCCAAACAAATTAACTTTTTCAGTCAATGGACATAGTATTTTTTATTTCTGATCTCCAGGTTTCCTTCTGACCATTGCAAGGATTTTAAAAATATTTTGTTGTTTTTGTTTGGGGTTTTTTAGAATCAAGAGATAAAATTCAAAGAATTATTCTTTTTTTTTCAAGTAATATATATATATATTTGCAGAAACAAGAAAAAAGTCCTTTATTCGTTCAGTTATCTAGAAGATAGAACAAAAAAAACTGTCAATGTACAAATGTTCTGGGTGACAGACTCCTACAAACATACTTCAGGAACAACACTTAAAGTAACATTGTAGGACTAACTGAAGATCATTTTTTTCTCACAAAAATTGAAACTTCAGGTATATGCCCTACAGAGTAATCTCCATATATGCCTCCCCTGCCCCTCTTCGTGACAGCTCATGTCACAGGAAATCATAAAATACTGTCCAAGGCATTCAGTGCATGCTTTCTGTTGTATACTTCTTTGTGGCAGTTTACAACAAATCCCAAAAGCAAACAAGCTATCCATCATCTGCTTAGAAGATTAGAAGCAATGGAAGGAAAAAAAGAGATGCTTTGTATGTGGCATTTCATATGTCACATACATGACACATCATGACATATGTAATATATCATGATTAATTAGTTATTTATTACTGTATTATGATTTCATTTTGCAGAGCACGATCTAATCACATAGGTAGGGATCTTTCATGACTTGAAAACTTTAAAATGAGAATTAAGACCTGATTTATTAAGACAACATGAGCAGGGGATTGAGTGAACAGCCTTATCAGCTGCAGAACAAGAGCAGAGGCTATTGCATAGTTCTGCAAAATCCTTCAATTACCTACAGTCTTCCTGGTTTCTGAAAAATAAAAGCAACTGCTCAACATCCCTATGGCTCTAACCTTTCATCCCCCGTTACCTGTGACAGAGAAGTCAGATCAAATTAAGGAATAATTTGAAAGTAAAAGAACATTTTATTGACTATAAATGGAAGAACTAAAGGGAAAGTGATGCAAGAATCTAACTGCTGCAGAAATGGAGAGACATTTCTGACAAATTACCTGAAAAGGTGTGTTCTGGGCAGGCATGAAGTGAGATGCTAAAAAATTAAAAACATCTGGGGGGGAGGAGGAAGAGATCAATAAACAGAAGGGATGAATCAGACGTCTCAAGACAGTAAGTCAGGAATAATGCTTATGAGACAGGCAGGAAGCATTTCATTAATTTAAGTGCTGATTGCTCAGAACGCAAGCAAGGAATAAAACATTTAACCCCATATGATCAGTTTCAACACAGCTACTTGCAGAGATGCACGAAGATGTTTGACAAACTGTATATTTTGCACCATTTAGAAGTATATATTCAAGCTTGCAGCAAGCCGTCAGAATGATACATTGCTTGGGTCACTATATAATGCCTTTAGCTCTTGCATAATACAAAACACTATTCCCAAACAGCTTATTAGTTTATGTACAGACAAGAAGACTTTATATAAGAATAAATGATATACACATTTTTCATATTTAATCTATGTTCAGAAAAACGATCATCTTTCTTCTGTATTTTCTACATTTTGTTCTTGTTCCAGCTCACTTCCATAACCAAAACTATCAATCATCTATGCATTTTCATGTCGTTTCCACCTACATGAAGTGATGTTAAGGATTAAAACACAAAGTGGCACCCACACTACTAACACCAGCACCATAATTTTGTGCTAATAATTAGGGAAAAAGTAAAGATGCAACTTTTATACATAAACAGAAACAGTGTTACTGATACTTTGAATGAAAATTACTGGGCTTTTTTTCAGGATTGAACTCTCAGAAGTAGTCCTGTACTCTAATGCGCCTGGGAAGCTTTAATTGCTCAAGGCAAAGATTAATTTTAGAAAGAACAGATTTATAGTTTATTTCTTGCATATGTGGATTTGAACAGAACTAACAGGTTAAAATACTCATGACATCTCTGTGTGTAAAATACATGTTAGTAAATAAAATAAAAAACTTGAATTTTAAAAGCTACATCCAGGAAAAAAAAAAAAAGTTCCAGAATCAACCCAGGATTCACAGGGCAGGCAAAAACCTCAACACTTGAATAAATACAAAAATGTCTCAATTCCTCACAACAATTACATACATTATATAAATATTATGTAAATATATGGCTATACACACGTATATACACATAGATATAACATATACCTAAAAGCAGTGAGCAATCAGTTGGATTTATAGTTAAGACAAAAAACACCATTCTCCCACTGGAGTAGGAAGCAGAGACAAACAGTACCTAATTTTCCCTCAGGTTGCATATTCAGTCCTACAATAGGTTTACACTAGCCGTTCAAGCAATTCATATTTTGGTTATGATCTTACTCCATCTGCCTAGAGCTGTCAGAGTTTGTACACAGCAAGATGTTGTTAGGTTATAAATAAATAAATAAATAAACTGGAATATTTGCTTCCTTTCTCTGCAAAAAAAAGAAAAAAAAATGCAAGAAGCAAGCAGGGCCCACCATTATATTTCTCGGAATTCCCTGGCCCTGAAATCAGGACATAACTGAATATTTCATCCAGTGACTATATATTCACTGATTTAATTACCATTACATTACCCTAAATACTGCAGATAACACACTGTTCAGTGGGATTTCCAAGTAAAATCTGAATCAGCACATGTATCAGCAACCCAAACACATAAAGTTATTGATAAGAGTAGTCTCACTGATATCAATGCATATATTAGATTGAAAGGTCTTTATCCTCTGCAATGTGAACAGCAAAGCTGAATACTAACACTGTTAGCCACTATATCTGCATATATTACATTGTCAGATTTTATTTACTATTTTATTAGGTCTGCAGAGTATATCTAATGGAAAAAAAAGAGCAAAGTTCTAATGCAGGAGCTCTGGCTTGCTCTTCTTTAGACCAGTATGGAATGACAGTGGTCATCTGCCTCATCGTTTAGCTCAGTGACTTTGAGATGATCTCAAGCAGTGAAATTAAACACTCGAGTAATATTTCTGTCTTTGGAAAGTTTCACCACCAGAATGCATGAAAAATGCTAACGGGTCATTCATGAAAGACCATAAATCAAATGACTTATCCGGGTAAGTAGCAAACAAATCTCAATGCTATTAATTACAACTGTAATCTTAAGAGATAAACGATGAATCTAGCTCAGTGACAATCAGCCTCTTATTGAAAGTTCAACAGTGCTTACTGAATTACTTTCTTTTTTTTTTTATACTTTCTGATATTTCTACCTGCACATATTGATGACATTTTAAGTCTTTTTCAGTAGTCAATACTAGTGTTAAGAAGTGACAACCTTCAGAGAAGTGAGCTTGCCACATCTAGTAAATAAATTAGTACTACTGCCATAAAACAAAACTGATATACATCTCCTGAAAAAAAGCTGTGTCATTACAGCTATTGCTCCAAAAGCACCTATCCAAACACACACAGTCGTGCTGTATCTGCTAACATAAAACTTCTACAGCATCCTTATAAAACATCCAGAATGGGGATAGGAGGGTATAAGAAACACAAACTTTCATTTGAGTCACTATTACCTTGTAACTGTAATATTGTGGAACATTTTCATTTTCTGCCACTCTACTGAAACATAAAGCCTAGAAAGTTTTCTTGTGTGCTTTGTATTCTGTATTCAGTACTATCAAACAGTGTATCCTCGCATGACAAGGAAATGAATTATTTATAAATGAAACAACTGAAAGAACTGTCCAGGAGAGATTGTTAACTATAAAGCTGGACCTCCATCCTTGAAGATATTCAAAACTCCTCTAAGTCTAATGCTTAAATCATTGTTTCACCAATGTTTTCTCAACTGGACACACACATTTTCAAACTTTCTGCAAGTGAATATTGAATGATGGATTGAGAAGTAAACACATACATGTGTATTTACTGAAAGATCAGTAAATTAGTTTTTAATTAAGAAACAAAAAACACCCAAAGCAGAACCCCAAACAAAACCCCACATGCTTTCCAATAGCAATAAATTATTTAACTCCCCCAGTGTGACTCTTGACAGCACACAGGATCTCAAGATCAGCCCACTTACATTTGGGCTTTTTATTTTGATGTGCAATTATTCAGATCTCTCAAGTAATAGTCAGAGTAGCAAAACATAAACATAAAATCAGCAGAAGTGGATTAAATGAAAGGAAAGATTTTGGTAAAATTGGAATACTAAAGGAACAAGCAGACAACTCTTTTGGGTCATATGAAATCTAAGAACAGAAGAGCATTAGGGAGAAATTAATTTTCAAGAAGAGAACATATTTCAGAGTCTTACTGGTGGTCCAAAACACCTTCCTTTAACCAGAAGTTATCTGCACAAATAAAAACAATCTAACTATTGATCTTAGCATTTATTTTAAACAATATTTCCCCTAGTTAATGTATTCAGAAAGCATATAAAGTATTTATCCACAGTGAGATTATTTCAATAATGAATTACTGGGCTACATGAAAACATCATTTAACAGACAAAATATCACAGAGAGAGCTACCTTAAGAGTCATAAAAAAGACTTTTTTCATTGTGAAGCCACAGCCACTGTGTGGTTAACTTTAAAAGGATTTTTTTCAATCCAGTCATCATGATGACATATATACAAATCTATTTGCAAATATTTTTATTACATACTTAGATGCTATGAAGTAACATAGTAAATTTCTTAATTTCACAGCAAAGCTACCCTCGCTGTCAAGATGCTGGGAGAATCAGTCCCAATTCTCCAAAGTATCCATCTATTTGTACCTCTCAGGCTACACATGGCACCTTAATTTACAATATACAGTAAAATAAGGGTTAGGTGCAGATATGCAGGATCTAAACCCTGAACCTGCACAGAAATATCAGGAGCAGAACCCTTCCAAGGGAACATAACAATGAAGCCCCTTCAATTACCATTCTTTGATAATAAACTCAGAAATGTATCAAAATTAGAAAAGAAAAAAAAAGTCTGAAAAAAATAAAATGGGACTTGACAGCAACATTTTCATATGATTAAGACTTGGCCTGGTGTCTAAAGTAGATGATGCTTTTCTATTGTTAAAGTTGTTTTAGAAGGTGATAGACTGCAGTAAGAATATTCAGTTGCTTTTATTCCAAATGGAGCACTGTTACCTTGTTTGAAGGTGCATTTCAACTGATTTGACATATTAGTAAGCACTCTGTATGGTTCATCTGATCCATCTATAAGGAAACCTGAAAACATTCATTTCTATTCTGACACCAGCACTGGAAGGCTATTTGGCCCAATTTTCTGCTTCCTCACAGTGTTATTTATCATAATGTAGCTGCCATTACTGTTACATGTGCATTAAAGAATGAAAGGTAATTTCTGTTCCTTGATGAAGTTCAATTGCTCTTGCTTCTAAGTTACAGCATTTCCAGTTACTGTAAGTGGAACTTTCTTTTTCCTAAACTGTGTACAAAACAAGGCAACCACACTGGAAACAACTGTGCACATTCACAGTGGAGAGCGTAAGTGATTGGAATTACAGGCATTTCACCACTGAAAACTCCAAAACAAATGTTGCTTTTTTTTCCTGATACTTGTTTCTGATAGAAGTCACATGTATGTACAGAAGGGTAACCTACATCACATATGCATGCAGAAGCTAGAAATCCTGTCTGAGAAAATCTGAAGGCTGAAAAGCAACCAATGTCACACAAGAATTAGAGGGTGTGATGGAAGGAGAGAAGAGTAAGACTGGGCATAAAATCTCTGGTACCAGAACAACTAAATTGGATAACTGAGGGATGCATGGGTTATCAGTGGAAGAACATACTGCAAAAAACAAGGCAGAGAAAGACAAGCTAGTGAAAAAGCAACGGTATAAATTTGCTGTCTTCGAAGATACAAAGGCAAAAACAAGCAGTGGCAAATGATAGGAACTGGAGAGAAACAGCTAATTCAAAAGGAATGGATGATATTGTAAGTCCTCAGAGGCTGCCTAAGATGTTTTAGCTTTCAATGTCTGAGGCAGAGATGTCAGTATGATACATATATTTAGTTGAAAGAACAGGAGATAGAAGGTTGGAAAATAACACTAACACCACTAAAAATCTTTAGAAAACAGTACTAATGAAAACAGGCTTATTATAAGCAAAGATCCAGAAATCAGACAGGTATCCTGCCCTCCAGGAACTAAAATATACAAAGTCAGAGAAGACGCCAATGACAGCAAGACAGAGGTTACTGATTGCTTTTCATGCTGGAACAAATAATGCAGCTTGAACCTCAGAAGCAAGCATGTCAGGTGACAAAAGATGTTCAAAGTGGAGACTTGGATAATCCTCAGAAAGGAACATTTTGTCCACAAAGAAAAACCACAATGCCTCAGAAATCAGCGTCATCATAATTTGATGATCTCTAACTACAATAAGCGCAAATGTATTTGTATGAGTAAAGCTCTCAAGAGTTTGCAAGTAACTTGAGAGAAAAACAGGCCCAAATCTGGCACAATTTTTCAGCTAAAAGGGAGCAGATGAAAGACATTTGCATGACCTCCACACTTCATGCAAAAACACCAAGGAAATGAGATAAATGCAGTAATGTCAAAAATAAACATCTCAGACTACCAAGCAGAACAGTATAGTCCACAGATCAGTCGTGAATTTCCATGGGAATTTTGATTTGGCTATAAAGGAAGAAAATGTTAAAGTGCGTGTACTAAGTACAGTACTCTGGACAAATCTCAGTAGGGGAATAGTAAGGATTAAACATAATGAAAATTATGGCTGAAACAGAAGATTGCAAATATATAATGTAGTACTATGTATATTTCCAGAGGAAAACAAGGAGATAAAGCTGACGCACTATCCATAGATAACTCACCATGTTAAACAGGATACAAGAATGAAGGTATGGATGGGAGAGGAAAAGATCAGTAAGGAGAATTACACCTTAGAGGATACTGAAAAAAAATCAGCAAGATGTTTCTTTTGACCCCTTTCTTTTCTACTTCTCTTTGACTCATTAAAATCCTGAACAACCAAACAAAAAACTCTGAAGAAAGGGTAAGAGGCATAAAATATATTTCATAAAATGAAGAATTGATTCAATAAGGATTCTTTCAGCCTGAGGGGAGGAAGCCTTATAAGCCATAAGCAGTACACTGAAGAAGGCTATAAAATGACTGGTGTGCTGGAAAATGTACATACAGAACAAGCATTTACTGTCTCTTTTAATGCATGAATTAAGAGAAACTAGCAAATGGGGGAAAAAATACCCACCCCAAATACAACATTCTTTACATAATATTAATCCTTTTCCACACTATGCTGAAAAGTCTGAGTTACTATAGCTTCAAAAACCTACTGGCACAGGAAAAAGATCTGCTGAGGAATATGAAATATTAGGACTGGAGGAAGCCATTCAGCCACAAATTTCAGCAGACTGAGTGTATTGAGGGTCCCACTTTGAACTTGCCTGGAAGTCTTCCAATAGCTACAGATACTAAAGAGATTTTTAAATAAATTGGTGAAACTTTCCATTTCACATTTTAACTTAACAAATGTACTGCTAGTGTTGGAATAAAATACACTCAATTGCTCCTGCATTTTTTCCTGTGACACACTTTNCAGACTGAGTGTATTGAGGGTATATGCTTGTCCCACTTTGAACTTGCCTGGAAGTCTTCCAATAGCTACAGATACTAAAGAGATTTTTAAATAAATTGGTGAAACTTTCCATTTCACATTTTAACTTAACAAATGTACTGCTAGTGTTGGAATAAAATACACTCAATTGCTCCTGCATTTTTTCCTGTGACACACTTTAATGGCGTCATTGCTACCGTACTTGGGTCTTGAGTTTACCACAGGTGGAAAGTACTTTGTGACCCGTATGTTGCACTGCCAAGAGAGTAGATGATTTGTGGGATGTGGATTTTTGAAGTGGACATCTACTTCCCCTGGTGAGATCAGCATGGGTGACATAGAGCTATAGCTGCAGTAACAGCAACTTGACTGCACATTGCCCTTTCCAGCATTACACAAAACACAGGCATTATTTCTGCAGGCATCAACAATTTTTATAGAAACTTTAAATCCTTGGGGTTTGAAACAAGAAATCTAAGCTGTTAGCTGAGAAACAGCTGTAATAAAGTATCACATTTTAAATATAAAAATACCTTAATCTTCAGAAATTATTGTGCACTTGCTTCTACCTTCCTAGAAAGTAATAGCTTTTCATTTAAAAGTTGTGCTTTCATTCATAGTACCATTAAACAATTACACTGAATGGCTAAGTGATCAATAGTTATTGACCTAATGGCAATAAAAACACTAGACTGACTGTGATGTAGATATAGCAGGAAGAAATTTATCAGTATAAAGTGCTCACATGCAAAACTATTTAAACAGTAGCTTCAGATAAGGCTCTTCTGCAACTTAGTCAAGTGTTTTATGAGCCATCCCAGTAACAATTATTCTAATTAGGCAGTGAATTATGCTGCCCTCAGGAAATTTCAAGCAGGCAGCTTTCTCATTTTTTAATCATAGAAAAATGCATCTCATCTAAGTAGAACATACAAAATATTAAATATATTCTTGCTAAATATTTCCTCCTTTTAGTTATACTCCTTAGACAGTATGGTGTTTGGCACAGTGATACTGTGCTTGAGCGAAGTTTTATCCCAGATCAAGAACAAGGTGTTTTCATAGTGGCTCCAGATACACATACAAATCCATCTCATGAAAGACTCCTCTTCTGTTTACTGAGAAAGAGAAATGTATTCTACCTCCTAAAGAGAACCATGGTTAAGTGCATATTAAATAACACACTGTCTGACAAATATATGTTGATAAATTGACAGTGAATAAATTCATGCTTTAAGACAATGCTTAGTTAGCATATTGGCAAAGACAAGCTAATCAGGTAAATTATTTTTATAGTGGAAAGCACGTATATTCTGACCACAGACACTGAACAGGGCTTTGAGCCACCTGACCTAGTGGGAGGTATCCCTGCCCATGGCAGGAGGGTTGGAACTAGCTGATTGTAAGGTCTTTTCCAAACCTAACCCTCACAGAAATTATGGACACTGAATAGGATAAAAACTTAATGCATGCAAACCAAGGGAATGTGTTATCTCTATCACTAAATTCTGAAAGGACAGGTTTGTGAATATACAGGAAAGTTTTGTAACAATAATACCATAGTACTATATGAATACAGGACTTACATTTAAGAAGATATGGGAGAAGTGATCTAAGTAATCAAGAGACCTATGATGCATCTTTTAGAATGAACAGTGAAAGAGGTAAAACATAGAGGTAAAAGGAAAATAAAATATAAGTCAAAAATATGATTATCAGAGTAACATATTAATTCTAAATATTTATTTCTTTGATAGTTGGGAAATAGAGAGGAAGAATGAATTTTAAATAAATACATCTAGTTCGTAAAACCTTTAAAGTTATGTACATAAAACCACCATTAAAGTGAAGACTGTGAAGATGGGTATAATAAATGTGAAAAGTCATGGTCTGAAAGACCTCTGGAAAGAGAGAGATAACCTCAAGGACATGAGTAATAGAAAGAGGATTATATCTGGTTCTGAAGATTCTTTTGAAAGGGGCACCTTCCAACTGTTAGGAAAAAACAGAAGCAGGAAGGTCCAGATGTGCTTCACTAATAGTGCCACTGCATAAGATGTGAGCTAACACAGCCATTGATGTCCAAAGATTACTTTTGTACCTGAAGCTGAGTGGGTGAGTACATCTACAGAGATTGTGTAAAAACAACCAGAGAGCAGGTCTAAAGCAATGTCACTTTTTAAGTCTAGCAAGGTGCATAGGACAAGGGGAGTGCTGGTCATAAATACATCAGAGAAAGGGAATTTGCCCATTGTGTGGCACCAGTTTATATCCTGGACTTTCTTGCCTTTGAAATATTTGTAGTCAAAACTAAATGCACTTCATTCAACCGTATGTTAATTATAATTTAACTAGACTATTTATTAAGGCTTTTCTGCAACAGATGCTGTCAAACTGTGCAGTTTACCAGCTGTGTTGACACTACAGTTTCAACAGTCCAATATATGAACCCTTCCTTCTCTTTAAAGCCACTGGCAGAAAGTATTTTTAAACATGAAAGCAAATAAATCCTCATGGGTTAGAAATAACAACCCTAATACGTGCTTCGAAAATTATCATTGCGTAGTGATCACAGAGTCTATGACCCAAAGGAATTATTGACACTCGAAATTACATCTCATTCTTGACAAAAAGTTGCACAAATATATGAAGGTGTAGCACACATATTATTTGCAAGAAGAAAATATATCATGATATTTTAACACCTGACACGGGAAAAGAATTGCCACATACATCACAACAGTAGCAGGCATTCATAAAATCAGAAATTAAACTGGTGTGAAGAACAGGTATGGCCTGACCTCATGAGCTGAGATGTGGCATCAGGCTGCTGTGACTGACTGTATGTCATCCTGCACAGGATCAGTTCAGCCATCCAGCCTAATGAACTGGAAACTCAGGAATCAAACAGCAAAACTTGAATAAAGCAGCTGCACTGAACGAGCAGGTAATCACCCAAAGTATTACAAAACATATTCCAGTTTAGGAAGTTTAAGGTAATAAACTTCAGAAGATGTAAAAAGAATGCTACTACTACTAAATCAACACAAACTAAGGTTTTTTGGGTTGAGAAAGGGGATTTGTTGGGATTTTTTTCTGGCATTAATAAACCCTCAGATTCTAAGATGGTATTTTTATTTACATTTTTTTTTAAATATTTTAAATTTGATTTTTGAAAGGCTTTGTTGGGACAATATATAATGCTTTAATAATATGTCACGGGTTTTTTAGGGTTCTTTCCAACTGTGGCACAGTTTTTTTTCCTTATATTGATGGTATAATGAACAGGGTTTAGATTTTGTTTGTTGTTGGGCTTTTGGCATAATCACCCTAAGCATCATTTCCAGAGGCCTGAAAATGAAGTCATTGAGACCAATCATCCTCTCAATGACATCTGCATTTGCATTCAGTTTCTGGCAGTGGAACTATGATGCAAACTGTTTGGATCAAAATTAAGCTTTTCTTAATCTGCTGAAATAGCATAATTGAAAAGCAACCTCTTTCTTCCTTTTGAGAAACTAAACATCCCTATTCCTAAAGAGCACTCCATATAAATTGGCTCTTTCAAAAGCATGATACTAACAACCAGTAACCAGTAATAAACAGAAATGGAATTAACATGTACCATGTAATCATCAGTGAGGAAACAGTCTATGACACTGGAAAACTGAATTTTCTCTCAAATACATAAAACCAGAGATTTTTCAATATAGTGTTCCCACCCATCCCCAAACCACCAGAAATACTCATCTGTGGGATTTAGGGAATCAAACAACAGCATAAACCTGAATCTTCTCTTCATGATGTATACTGCTTAACTGATATACAAGACTATACACAGAGCATTACTGCACTAGAATAAGACACATGTAAGGTGATGGTCTTAAATTACTGCTGCATGATGGCAGATTTAAAGCTGCCCTGGATCAGGATGCAGCTTTTTCTAAAGTACGAATATTGCTGGAGGGAAATTCTAACTCTGTGCTGCCTTAGAAAGATTGTTCAAATTTTGTTTCAATATTTAATGAGTTTTCTATGGTATTTCAAAAGAACGACTAGAAAAAGACCATTATAGAAGTAGTCTCTTTTATGAATGACATGAAAGGGATATGGATAGCTAAATTAATGGTTAATCAGGGCTTCTGAGAGAATTTAACTAATGCATTTACCATTAACTTTACAAATATGGTCTTGCAAACCAAGGATGGTTTTTAACTTTTCTCTTTTAAAATAGGGTTTTAGTCCATTTTTTTCATTCATCAAAGCAAAATATTCATAATACTTGTCAAGAGCCCTTACACTGTGAAAAGGGAAGCTGATACTTGATCCCTTTCTTTTTCTGTGAGGAATCTTCCTCTTTTTGCCTCTCTATTTTCATATAGTTTAAACATTTTCTGGCAGCTAAATGAAAAACAAGTAATTTACATCTTCCTAGATGTAATCTGTGACTGCATTTGGAGGTACTCAAAGGTGACAGAATAAAAGTAGTGAATGCAGGAATGGATCTTCTTATCTCTTAATGGATTTTATAAATTAGCTAAACCCAGACTGCATCTCTTCCCATGTCTTTCTTGGGAAGCTCCATAAGACAGCAACATCTCCAAGATCAAAAGATCTTTTGTCAGGCCAGGTCACAAAAAGAAAATAACAACAACAAACAACCCACTAGGAGAGAAATCCTTCAGAACCTGCCACATGATGAAAACAGACAGATTTCTGATACTTCAAATCCCATTACTAATTTAAAAAGAAGAGACAAATCCATACTCTTGAATTGCATTTGAAGAATGCTTCCTGATGCATGGATGAGCAACTGGGAGATTGATTGCATGCTTTTGATTTTGAAGGATGCAATTTCCACTTAATTTCAAATAGTGTGAGACATTAATCCCTCCCTTTAAAAAGAGAAAAGGCATGTTTTGCTTTCAAAAAAACCCCAAAACTGAGATAAATTAAAAAAGGTGTTGTATTTGTCTTATTCATTTAAATGCTACACAATCATATAAAAAAATTAACATATAGAAATGCATACAACTGCATTGTCTATAAACCTGAATAAATCTACATAAACTAGTTCTTTTAAAGAGGACCAACAAGTTTGTCTGGTGTACTATACTGAATTTAAATGATCCAATTATCATTAATTTATGTATTTCCGCAGAAGTTCATGGTGTTTTAGCAAAGTGCATTATGAAAATTTATTCAAGAAATGCTATAAGGGAAAATTCTAATAGTGAAATGCTCCTAAACTGAGCAGACATGAAACAAAATCCCAGAATCCAACATAGAAGGTAAAGTTTTTGTTTACAGAATACACTCTCTGTAGAATATATACAGATGTATGTTTAGGAAAGAGCCAGATCTTTCATTAGTGAATTTCTCATAAAACTTTTTGCACCATGGAAAGTCTCTCTACTGTTGTTATAAGGAGCAAAACTTTAGCCTTTCAGAGGTCTCTTAAGTTAGCCTAAAGGGGTCTACATGTACTTGGAGTAGGTAAAACAGGGTGTCTCAAGTTTTCAAAGATTAGATAAACTAACAAGTTAATGAAAACCTTATCTTCTGCATCAAGAAACTACACTGGTTTTGGAACAAAACAAACAAAAAAAAAACCCAACCAAAATCTCAGTTTATGCAAGAAGTGTGCTCTAAATTTGAGTTGATTCTGATAAAGACTGATTACCAGCACACAGAACTTAAGGTTTATACAATGCATGACAGGGCACATTGTCTGTGATTTGCTCTCTCTCTGCTCTGTTATGATCACAATCTGATAATCATATATTTTTGCCTCTTATTTGCCTGATTGTGACGTTAAATTCCCATATTCTGATGCTAAACAAAATGTGCAAAGAATTTCTCATAGTTCACAGAAAGGAAAACTACATGAACAAAAAGTTAGTTGCCAGATTATATGCAAGCAATATGTGTAATATTATATTATATGCAAGCAATA
Organism: Agapornis roseicollis; assembly: GCA_002631895.1. Taxonomy (NCBI): domain Eukaryota; kingdom Metazoa; phylum Chordata; class Aves; order Psittaciformes; family Psittacidae; genus Agapornis; species Agapornis roseicollis. Next base: position 34,452 of record NDXB01009661.1, read on the forward strand.
AATGCTATACTATTTTTCTTATATTCCTTAACTTTTCAGATCCATTTACTATATATTTATGTACTGTGTATTTTACCACACTTCAATATGGTTGTTTCATACAATCCAAGACACTCCAAGAGGTTACCACTCTGAAGACCTACAAGCTTGACACTGCTCTCCCTCTTTCTCAGCTTCTATAAAATAGATCACTTCATCGGGAAAATACAGCAGAAAATAACTTAAAAATATATTACAAAATGAATGTAAATAATTTCATAATATATAAATGAGGCAATAGAGCTTAGCTGTAACATATAATAAAGCTCTTGTTAAAGCAACTGTAGATGGGATGATGTGTACAGGAAAATTGTAAGGAAACAATTCTGTTTTCTTGACATTTCCAGAGTGTTCATGTTCCCTGCATGTCAAAGAAAAGACAAAAAAGAAAGAAAAAGGGAAGAAGTGGGACAGGAAACAAGCACACCCTTGAACAAGAATAATTGCAATTTTATATTTCCTGTAAGTATGGTCCATATTTTGGATAACAAGCCTGTCGATGCAGCCAAACAGCTTTCAGCTATGTGAAGCTGCTGGAGCATGTAACTCATTTTAAACACACCAGGCTGCTTCAAAGAGGGGGAAATGTTAACTTCTATATCAGTAATTTGCAGTAATACAAAGCTGTTACAAAATCAATGTCTCATCTGGAAAATAAATGTTTCCATTTCACCCTGCACTTAGGCTAGAGGCAAGAGACTATTATCCTCTGACTTTCTATTAGATCAGGATGGTCTCAGACATCCATGTACAGCAAAAACAACGTGAAAGACTAAACACTGTTTCCTAGGTTCACTATAAAGAAAAAAATAAAATGAAATAATGCAAAGAGATTTTTTGCAGCTGATCAAGACTTGTACCACAGTCAGCTTTGCAACCTGTAAGCCTGGTAATCCATAGATAGATCAATAGCCAATCTGTTTGAGACAATCTGGACACCTTCTGTAATCTAATAACTTCTGTTCTACAAATACTTAACCTAAGAACAGATGCTATAGAATTGAGAGATAACTTTGATTTTATGGCAGGTTTTCACAAAATAAGGGATGACCACTATTATCTGAAAGATCAAAAGGAGATGGGCAGCGACTCTTGAACATCATGCAGCTTGTTGAGGGCACACATGTAATTGGAATTCACATTTCTTCAGGACTATTAGGGATAAACAACTCCCGTAAACTCTGAAAAGCTTTCCCATTTCTATGATAAACTGCTTATTTTTCCAGTGTTTTCCCTTTTTCAAACCAGTGTGTTGCTCTTCCCTCATATCCAGTAGAGTGTGACTCTTGGATGCCTGAGGAATTTCTGTATGGAACTACATGGGCTTCCACTTCACTACCTATTCACTGTTGTAATACTTTTCAACCAAATGCTTCTTCAGTATTTTAAAGAGATAAGGATGATGTCCAGGATAAGGGGAAATCACATTCTGTGACCCACACAAATGCTTACATTTGCCTTTTCTATATTCTTAAATCTTAGTGTTATCATTCAAGAAGTCCCAGCAATAACAACTGTTGCAGAATATGCTTGAAATGAATCTTAGCCCTCTTCTGACAGCAAAACATCAATATTAACTGCAAATAGGTAATTCATATAGAATCAAACCTCTTTTTTTGAAAGTGTAGTTGGCATAATGTAATGATGTAATTTAGGTTATGCTGCTCTCGCAGGGGGGTTGGACTAGATGATCTTTCGAGGTCCCTTCCAACCCTTAGGATTCTGTGATTCTGTTACTGAAAATCCAGAATAAGAAACTTATCAAGACCAATGGGATGTAAATAAGCAGACACTTCTTTATTACAGCGCCGGGTGCATGGGGGATAGCTCCTCCTAACGTGCACACCTTGCACCAAAACCAAGCTTCTTACATAGAGCCTACTCATACATAAACATGTTATTTCCTGAAAATCATTAACATATTCTCCTCCCATTTCCAATTCTGCACAATAACTGCTAGAATCATCTAGAAATGAGTCTGGGGTATAATAGGGGTAGGTGGTCTGTGAGTCGGTGATTGCGATCTCCCCCTGCCAGAATTACCTTTTGCTTGAGTGCATTGGTTTTGGCAGGTATCCCCATGGTTTCTGGCAGGTCTCTATAGACTGTCATGGTTGGCTCTCTTTGCTCTCTTTAATCTAGACTTCTGACGGCTACATACATTGTTCTATTGTTCTAGTTTCTACATAAGCGTTAATCAGTTTGTAAATCAATTTGTACTTGTTCCACTAGTTTCTATTAAATGATTTTGACCTGTCCCTTTGGTCCTGGTACAGGGCTATACAGGAGATTTCATAACAACATCTGGTTGCTCAACAAACACACTTCTCACTAAAACATTTCTTATAGCTCTACATTATTAAAATTATTATAAATTATTAATTCAATATTTAATTACCAAAAATCTAAATATCGGTAACAATTTTGTAATTCCTACCAGACAGAAAAAGGTTAGAAAACATCCAAAATCCTGTCACCCCCATAGAATAGATTAACATGCATAGAATCATAGAATACTTAGGGTTGGAAAGGACCTTAAGATCATCTACTTTCAACCCGCCTGCCATTTTTATGTTGAGGACACCAGAACTGCACACAGTACTCCAGGTGAGGTCTCCCTAGAGTAGAGGGGCAGGATCACCTCCTTCCACCTGCTGGTCACGCTCCTTTAGATGCAGCCCAGGATATGGTTGCTTTCTGGGCTGCAAGCGCACACTGCACTCAGCTCATGTTCATTTTCTCATCGATCACCACCCCCAAGTCCTTCTCTGCAGGGCTGCTCTCAATCTCTCTGCCCAACCTGTAGCTGTGCCTGGGATTGCTCCCACCCAGGTGGAGGACTTGGTTAAACTTCATGAGGTTGGCATCAGCCCACCTCACAAGCGTGTCAAGGTCCCTCTGGATGGCACTCCTCCCCTCCAGTGTATCAACCAAACCGCACAGCTTGGTGTCATCGGCAAACTTGCTGAGGGCGCACTCAATCCCACTGTCCATGTCAGTGACAAAGATGTTGAACAAGACCAGTCCCAAAACCGATCCCTGAGGGACACCACTTGTCACTGGCTTCCAGCCAGACACTGAGCCATTGACCACAACTCTTTGCATGCGGCCATCCAGCCAGTTCTTTATCCACTGAAGCCAGTTCTTTATCCAGCACATGCAGATCTCATTCTACTTATATCCTACACACAGGTTTATGCAATAGTTAACATATAGGAGAATTTAAGATCCTAAATATAGGTTTTTTTAAATAATATTTTCCTTTTTTTCCACCTTACTGAAATCAGGCCCATAAAATGAATGAGTGCTGCAGTCTGACTTGCTCACATGTGGCAATCAGCACTAATGCTGAGGTATGGGTACTGTATTCACTCTTATCAGAAGGAAAATGCATTATGGTGGCTGAAATGATAAATAACAAAAAATAGGCATTTTTATGTAAAACTTTATGAAATACTTAATTTTTCAATGTAAAAATTACAAGAACTTTTGGAAGTTATTAGCTAAAGGAAAAAGTATGACAGATCCCAGCCAAAAAAAGAGCTTAAATTCATTAAAATTGGCAATGTTATGGAAACAAAATTATATTTATCACTGTCCACTGGCAAACACACTTGCTCAAGAATGTGGGCTAACACAAGTTCTTCATCAAGCATTCTAGCATTTCTTCTGTGTGAATAATAATATTTATCATATCAGAAAAAAAACCCCACAGTATGATTAAAATCAAGTCAACAACCATCTACATTTGTTAACCTAAAAATAAATGTTGCAACTGTCTAGCCTGGCTGTCAAAACACAGTTCTCACATTGGAATAAGATTTTTAAAACAGAAAGATTTCCTGGTTAAATAATGTAAATTTCTCATGCTGGTGAGAACTGTAGGAAATGAAATTTCAAGCTAATAAAGAATAATTTGACAGTGACACTCTATATATCTCAGCTGATCTCTTCTAAGTATAGAGCAGGCATCCTTCAATGAAATCTCATTTATTCACTGTCCATGTTATTACATTCAAGCTGGGACTAATGAAATTTTCAGGACACAACTCTTTCTCATGTATAAGCTGTCAACAGGAAATCATTTGATTTCCCTATTATTTTACTATCATAAAGCATCTAACAATTTAACTGCAATGTGCTATTTTATCCATTCTTTTAGGATTTTTAATTCTTTTTTCTCTTTTAACTACAGATGTGACTACCTTAAATTTCTCAGTACAGCAACTATTCATAGGAAAAGCAGATAATATGTTAGTCTGAAAATATTAGCACCTTTTTGCCAGTTATTTAAATGCTTTAGGAGCAATCATAGCCCAATTAACAAGATAGTTTGAGCTAATTAATAATCTCACTGTATCTACATCTTCAGGTTTCCTTACAAAATTAGGTTTAGTATTATATCCCTGTTAAGAACATGTCAAGATAAACTATTTACTTGACTTGCACTACTGCTGAGCAAAATAGTGTCAAAATGCAAATTTAGTTCAAGCCACAAGTACTGCGTATAAAAGTGAGAAAATATTGTCACTTGATTAGGAAGGAAGGAAGCATATTAAGATATGCGAGAAGTCTTGCATGATATGAACAATCTGAGACATTTTCTGTGATGTAGGGATAAAATAAGATTTGCAGGTGAGGAACTTGCAGGACTGCAGCTTTATGCTGCTTATCTTCTTTGCATCTGTGAATGCAGTATTCTAAAAGTTATAGGTAATCTATATATCCAAATTTTAATGAAAGTTATTGCTTAAATACTGCGATTAACTTTAATTATAAGATAATAAATATTATACAGATATTTACAATATACGAATTGTACAGAAATTTGTATAAATATGTATAAATATGTCCAGGGTGACTGTGCAGCAACTTCAATCAGATACATAGCAAAATATTCATCCCTGAGATTTGTATTTCAATTTAAAGAAAATAATAGCCAAAACAAACAAGCTTCATTTCATCCCCAGAAGATTAATAACTAGGAAATAATAAATCAACATCTTCTGGCACCCCGCGCTTAGTAGCACCTATGCTACTTCCTTCTTCCATCATTTATTTTCCATTGTCCTAAGAAAATATTTTAACTGAAATAAGCTGATATAATCCTATCTGGTCATTTCTAACACTGAACATCAGTGCTGCTCTTCCAGAAAAATCACAGGAATACAAATAGTTTGCAAACATCTGTCACTGGCATAGTATTGCTACAGAAATCTGTTTTAATCCTGCTGCCTATATGCAAAACAGAAGATAGCAAATGACACCACAGTCTCTTTGGACCTTCACGTAGCTAACCAGGACAGATCTAGGCATCTCTGGAAACAAGTTCACATGGTACAGTTTCAACATTCAAATCCAAAGGCTCTTAAGATGTACTCGCCTTTCTGCATTCCCAATCTATTTCTTCTTTCTCTGTCAAGTTCTATGTGGCTTTTTCATATTTGTTTTGAGCTGTTCTGTCAGCTTATTTTGGAAGATTTTCTAATTTAAGATTTCATTATCTTTTTTCTTTCAGCTCTGAATGGTCTGTCACTTACTATACTCATCACACTGAGCTACCCAAGTGAGCTTTTGATTTTCAGCTGCCAACTGAGAAGGCCAAGGTCTAGATGTGTTTTCCCCCCATTTTCCCATTCTATTTCCTGTGGTCAGCAATTATTTATTCTTTTTCCACGTCATAAAATAAAGTGCTTACTTGAATGGGCCTGAGTGCTTTCAAATGCTACTAGAAATAAATGGATACCAAGGACACAAAGCCTTTCTCAGTAGCAGGCCAAAAGGTTAAAAAAATGTAAATAGCTTACAATGAAATACTCCTACAGAATGAACAGTTATACAGATAATTGCTGCAAAGAGTGGTGTGTTTAACTGTATAAACCAAAATCATTTAAATAAACAACTTGTAAGCTGAAAGTTGGCTCGCAATTAGATGAGTGACCTTTTTTATTACAGGCAACTAACATTATTAATGTTGATTAACAGAAAAGTCCTGGTCTCATTTTAAAACAAATGTTTAGGTTAACTGCTTTCGTACATGTTGAAAAATTGTACATTTACTTGAAGGTCTGCCAGGTAGGGTCTGGCTACAATAGAAAGGTCAGGTAATGGTCTCAATGAAATGTCCTGTCTAACCTTAGAAATCTTGTTAAGAAACAGATACTTCAAGCACAAATGCACTTCTTTAACACATACATAGCTTATTCAATTTCATTCAAGTAATTCAGAATACAGTGCAAATCCATATAAACATATCTGTTGGGTAACGTTCAGATTTTTGTTCCAGTACAGTTTTTCTCTAAAAATTACCCTAAGGAGACAAAACTGAAGACTATTTGTATAGAAGATTCACAATATTTATTTTCAGTGCTTTATATCCTCTATAATAAACAATTATTAAAGAATTCCAGAAGAGAAGCCAAGAAAGAAGAGGGGACTCTAGGGGAAAAGGACACATTAAAGATGACAGGATGTGAAGGCTGCAACATGCCCATTATCTTCGCAGAAATATCTTAGAAGAAAGCTGTTTATTTATGAAATATTACCCAATGGGGATATGAAAAATTATTAGAGATGCACTTAGACAGGACATTTTAAAGGCAATAAAGCAAGATAGAGGACAGAGAACTGAAGCCAAGCAGATGTTTGCTGAACCAGAGGATCAGAATGAGCTCTGAATAAGATGCCTAAAAGTTAAAACAACTTTGTGCGGCAGAAGCAGAGGTTCATATTGACTCCTGGAGGAGGATGAGAGTTGAGGAATCCAGAATCCTCACTATGGAATGAGATAAATACTAATAAACTACATGCAAGAAGGAAAGAAGGGGAAAAAAAAAAAAAAAAAAAA